>JANAVB010012740.1:0-10354 GCA_029216955.1 Iris pallida | reverse complement strand
CACGAGTGGCGCGGGGGCGGAGGGGTGTAGGGATTGTAGGTGGGATCAAGGGCGCGGTCGGCAGGGGGAGTATGAGGGGTGTGGCAGCTGCTGGAGGGGGAGGGGGTGGCTGGAATGGGGGAGGGGATGGAGATGGGAGGGCATTTTAGAAAATCTTTATTTAAAAAAAAATTAATGAAAAGTTATGTTTAACAACGAGGGTATCAAATTAAAAGTTTAATAGTTGAGGGTATTAAGTTAGTACCTATTAAAATTGAGGGTATGAAGTTGAAAAACGTCAATAGTTGAGGGTATCAAGTTGTAATTCCTCCTATGTTTTATAAAACAACAGTTTAACCAAGTAAAATAAATACATTATTCCAAACAATAGATCTATAATAGTTCCTAACAATAAATTTGTAAATATATGCATCATCATCAAATGTACTAAAATAATATATTTACAATGGCTTGTACTATAACAAATGATCAAATGATATATGTAATAAACGATGCATGGTATTTTTTGTTTGATAACTCCAAGTTACGCAGAGCAAACTAAGGTTTTTTCTTTGAGACGCCCGGCAATACGTACAGGACTTAGTGCACAGTGCATTGTATGCCTGTTGGGCCCACTGCTCCAAACTTTCACCAAATAAATGGAACGAAACTAAGTTGAAAGTAGAAATAGAAAGCAATCTATTGAATACCCCTTTTTGGTTTTGCAGTTTAAACCACATAATACACAATATCCTAATTACATAGGAAAGGGAGGGTAAAGCAACAATCAACCGATCAACAATAACTGACCAAATTTATGCTAAGCTGCATTCGAATCACCAAAAGATTGGCTTGAGATTTTATACATAATGGAGTTCTGAGCCTATAGCTTTGGTTGAACGCAAATCACCAGGTGTTGGTTTTACATGGTTCACATTTAGTTAAAAAATGTCAATAAACATATCTTTACAACTTTGCCATTTTTTGTGATCACTCGCAAGGATAATCAACCCAACAATCACATAGAAGTTAACAATGAAAAAACAGATTACTAAGCTAATGATACTTCCGCCAGACGAATTTCTTGTTAGCTTTCTCTTCTTGTTAGCTTTCTCCCTCGGCTGTCCACTCAGTACGAACATATTTGGTCCAAGTATTGCCATGCAACAAATTCAAGAATAAGCATCCAGAAAAGACCAATAGTTCCTACCATAAAACTTCTACGAAAATTGTTTAAGTTCAAGGATATAAATGACCATTATACCTCTATCTTGAAAATAAGATACTGATAAATATATATTTAAAAAAATTAATACATAAAGAAATGCTAATTACCCCAGCCCTCCGCCGCCCTTAACGCAGGTACCCAGAAGAGGGGTGGAGGAGAGGCGCAGGAGCGAGACTGCAGAGGGGCAGCCATGGTTGGGCACACGGTTGGGGTCAACCATGATTGTGTGCTCAGGCTGTCGGCAATGGCAGCTCCTTCCACGCTTCCTTCTCCAACCCATCCTTGTTCACAATCAGCCATGGCTTCCCTTCTCTGTTCCGTTCACAGCCTCCCACCTCCAAACACGTGCTCCAACATTGCCCGTGAAAATGGAAATGTGTAGAACTTTCAAATTGACATCAATTTGCTCGAACAAAGACCAAAGATGTTGAAAAAATCACTAAATTAACTTAGGCCACATTTGGTTCGAAGAATTGGAGCCTTAGATAAGGAAAGTGATTTTCTTTGTTTAGATGCCAAAGAAAATGAGCAGGAACAAACTTTGATTCCCAAGAAAAATTACGAGAAATTCCTCCTACCAACCCAAAGATTCATTTCCTCTCCTCTAAAGATTCACTTTCCCTCCCAATTTTGTTGATTTTTACAATCGAAAAAAAAAAGATTGGAATTATAATTTCCCAAAGAAAAAATATATCAAAGAATCAATTTTCTTTCATATCCTTTCCGCGAACGAAACTAGGTCTTAGAGTGAGGCTCGGAAACAACTTAAGATGAGCACGATTAAGCAACCTGAAATAAATACAAGGATACCATTTATTATAAAAATTACATGGTACTTTCTCTCCTCAATGATACTTCTAATATAGTGCAGCCACCAATGACCTAGAAACAAGTTTCCACTAAATAGAAAAGGTAAAAAAAAAATAACTCGGCACGACCGCAAAAAAAAAAAATTATAACACATTATTTATATCAATAAGTCATTTTCATATCTTAGCTATCCGAATTGTTTTTCAAATCTTTTTGTACAACAAAATTCTTTATCCCAATTTTATGGAGGTTTCAAATAAGCTATTAAAACACTATTAAACATACCATCAACTTGCCATCTCAAACAATCCAGGAATGTGCTTCCAAACTAGATTCTATACAGATTCCAGGAGATTAGGAAAGAGTGAAGAAAACTAAGGAATATAGAATGAACGCAACAATGAAATAATGTGAAGAGAAAGCACAATAAAAAATGAGAAACCAAAAAGGGAAAGAGGTAGAGGCTGAGATTCACGGTTCACCTTTGACCCATCATGAGATGATCCATCAGAAGCTTTTCTCTGGTCCTCTCTAAATCCCAGTAACAATGACAGCATCACTATTGTCGGAGGCCGGTAAGGCGGAGAAGGGCTAGTATCAAAAACACTACTGTAGACAATCATCACCAGCATCGCAAACACATACAAACATTCATAAAGAGAAAAAGAAAAGAAAAAGGAAGCAAACAAATGAGGAAGGAGGCTCAGATACGCCATTGATTCATCTTACTGTCCGTCTTCAAACATATGGCTGCAGCGAAGCTGCCCCGCCATAGAAGAGATATGAACAATGGAGGAAGTAATCATCAGCTCTCCAGCCTCATACTTAAACTAATGAGTAAATGTAACGGTCTAAAATCACACAATGGTAAATTCAGATCATCATCGCCTCAGGTACGCATATATTGATAGAAAAAGGGAAAAAGAAATGAGATAAGAAAGACAGAAAGATAGAAGAGAGCCAGATTCACCTTCGATCCGTAACATTATGGATAGCATTAACAATCCCTCCCCTCCCTACAATAACTAATGGGTGCCCCGTGTTATAAACCCAAAACTTAGGGATAGTGTAAATCAATAATGCTAAGTTTACTACCAAATTCTTACAACATTTTTACAACCTCATTCACCAACTCCTTACACATGGGTCCCACCGGATCCCACCACCCCTCACACCCCCCCTGCTACATGGGCTCCACCCGACCCTACCACTTACTCCTTGATGCGAGCGCACCTGGCGCCGCACCTTCCTCGGGTGGTGGAGGCGTCATCACGTACGCACGTCGCAGGAGACGCGGAGGAGCCGTTTAGGCATTTTATTTATTTTATTTCTATTTTAGTTATGGAGGGTTATTTTGGTCTTTCACCACAAATAACCCTCCTCTTTGCTTTTTCTATATATATTAGGTCTAGCCGTCTTTTATTGCTCATGCTTGTATTGAGAAGAAACTCTCAAGCGTCATTCAGAGGGATTTAGACTTTGTCCGTTCATCAAAGTTGGAAGTTTATTCTTTTCTCTAATAAAGATCGTTCTTTTCCTTCTATTTCTATTTTTCTATAAATTATTTGTGAATCGATCTGGTCGATTCACATCAATTGGTATCAGAGCTCTCTACGAATCCATGGCGCACGGGACGAGGAACACGATCGAAGAGAAGATCCAAGGTCTTCGTGAGGATCTCAATCTCGAGACCGAGGGTTTGAAGGCGGCAATCAAAGATCAAGCGTCCACGCAGGAGGAACTTCAAACCGAGGTGCGGAGCATGCGGAAGGAGATGGCAACGATTCCGGCAATGATGACAATATTGCAGGACATCTCCAAGAAGATGACCGGTGCCGAATCGACGAGCCAACCGGAGGCGGCAGCAGCCCAAACCCTAGACAGCCGCCTAGGGTTTGCTCCAACAAACCTCGGCGAAACCGAGGATCCCAGCATCACGACCGCCGTCGATCACCAGGATCCAGGCGGCCTGGCGCCGGCGGGAGGAGGCCGCTGGCAGGCCGCAGACTCGAGCCAGGGCCGCTGGCCGGTCACGGCCGACGCCACACGAAGCCCAGGCGGGTCGGCGCCGGCGGGAGGAGGCCGCTGGCCAGTCGCGGACGCGAGCCAGGGTCGCTGGCCGATCGCCGCCGACCGCCAGGGCCGCTGGCCGGTCACGGCCGACTGCCAGGACTATGGAGGAGGTGACGGAGTTCCGTACGTGGCCCACCGCGAGACACAGACCGATGGGGAGGAGGTCGAGCCAGAGATGACATACAGCAGGGAGACCTTAGCGCTGACCGCCGGCTTAAGAAGCTGAAGCTACCTACGTTTGAGGGTGCGGATCCGGACGATTGGATCTTTCGGGCGGAGCGCTACTTCGAGGTCATGGAGATGACTGAGGCGGAGGTACTCAGATGCATCGGGATCTACTTCGAGGGCCAGGCCCTGGCGTGGTACCGGTGGAGGTCGGCGAGGACCCCATTCCGCAGCTGGGAGGAGTTGACTGCATACCTTTTGGACCGATTCCAGGAGACGGCCGGGGGAGACTTCTACGAGCAGTGGTCTTCTCTGCGACAGGAGGGAACGGTTCGGGACTACGTAGCGAGGTTCGAACTGTTATCCGGACGTGTCAGAGGGGTGTCGAATGAGCGGCAGATCGGAATGTTTATGAAGGGCTTGAAGCCCGCCATACGAACGGAGTTCCGGTTGCAGAGTCCGCAGTGCTTAGAGGATATGCTCCGCCTGGCTCATAAGGCGGAGGAGAAATTGACAGAGGAGAGAGTCTTAAGGGCGCTTGGGGAGCATCGGGGCAGCGCAGTCAGACGGGCCCAGTACTTCCACGACCAGCAGCGGGGGCTCAGGCACCAGTACCACCTAGACCCGCAGGCGGGACAGGGGGCTCCATAGTACCGGGGAGGCGCCTGTCGGATGCTGACATGAAGGCGAGAAGATCAGCTGGCTTGTGCTTCAGATAAGACGAGAGGTTCACTCCCGGTCATCGATGTGCGAGCAAGTTGCTGCAGATCGTGATCTTGCCCGACGAGGAGGAGGATCCGACGGAGGAAGAGGCCGCTATAGCCGCAGGTGCTGGGGAGCAGGATCATGTGCACATGGATGTTACGGAGGTGACCCTCAACTCCGTGGTAGGGTTCACTCCGAACCACACTATGAAGTTGGCGGGAACGTTGGGAGAGCAGATGGTGACGGTGCTGATCGACAGTGGGACAACCCACAACTTCATCTCTCAGAGACTGGTCGAGCGGCTTGGCCTAGAGTTGAGTATGGCGGAAAAGTTCACGGTGTTGCTGGGCACCGGAAAGATGGAGGAGAGCAAGGGCCTATGCAAGGGGGTGTCTCTCTCACTGCAGGGATATCAGCTGGCGGAGGACTTCTTACCATTGGAGCTGGGCAACGTTGACATCATATTGGGGGTCCAGTGGCTGAAGAAGCTCGGGGAGATGAAGGTGAACTGGAAGCTTCTACGGATGGAGTTTCTGGAGGGAGGCGAGACGGTGGTGCTGAGGGGGGACCGACTCTCTGTTTCTCGGTAGTGGCCCTCAAGGCCATTGCGCGAGCGTTGCGGACGGGAGGAGAGGGGTACCTAGTAGAGTTCCAGGGATTTTCGGTTGAGGGTGAGACACAGGAGGAGACCCCTGTGGAGGTGAAGGCGGTGTTGGAGCAGTACTCTGAGGTATTCCAGAGCCCGCAAGGGCTACCTCCGATCAGAGGGCACGAGCACGCGATAGTACTGCGTGGAGAGGGGGCACCAATGAGCGTGCGTCCCTACAGGTATCCGCATCTGCAGAAGGACGAGATAGAGCGGATGGTGCGGGAGATGCTGCAGGCTGGGGTGATCCAGCCAAGTGTGAGTCCTTTTTCGTCACCGGTGCTTTTGGTGAAGAAGAAGGACGGGAGTTGGAGATTCTGCGTCGATTACCGGGCGCTGAACAAGGAGACGGTAGCTGGCAAGTTTCCTATTCCGGTGATTGACGAGCTGCTAGACGAGCTGCATGGGACGACGGTCTTTTCGAAGATCGACCTCAGGGCGGGGTACCACCAGATCCGGATGCGGCCAGAGGACGTGCCAAAGACTGCCTTCCGGACCCACGAAGGACACTACGAGTTTTTGGTCATGCCTTTTGGCCTGACCAACGCTCCGTCGACCTTCCAGGCCTTGATGAACAAGGTATTCCAGCCTTACCTTCGGAGGTTCATCCTGGTCTTTTTCGACGACATCCTCGTCTACAGCAGGAGCATGGGGGAGCACATAGACCACTTGGAGGTGGTGTTTAGGGAGCTGATGGCGCATCAGCTATACGCCAACCGAAAGAAGTGCAGTTTCGGTTTGGCGCAGGTGGAGTATCTGGGGCACGTGGTGTCAGCTGAGGGGGTGTCGACAGACAGGACGAAGATAGCGGCTATGCTGGATTGGCCGGTGCCCACTACACTACGAGCACTGCGAGGTTTCTTGGGGTTGACGGGCTACTACAGGAAGTTCGTCAAGGGATACGACACTATCGCATGGGCCCTCACGGAGCAGCTAAAGAAGGAAGGGTTCCACTGGGGGGAGGAAGCCGCCATGGCCTTTGAGGCCTTGAAGGTGGCTATGACGACGACACCGGTGCTGGCCTTATCCGATTTCAGCAAGGCGTTCGTGGTAGAGACGGACGCGTCAGGGTATGGCCTCGGGGCGGTACTCATGCAGGAGGGGAAGCCCATAGCCTACTTTAGTCGGGTGCTTTCTGCTAGAGCCCGGCTAAAGTCGGTCTATGAGAGGGAGCTGATGGCCATCGTACTGGCAGTACTGAAGTGGAGGCCCTATCTGTTGGGGCGGGAGTTTGTGGTTAGGACCGACCAGAAGAGCCTCAAGTACCTCCTCGAGCAGCGGCTCGTTACAGAGGAGCACCAGCATTGGTTGTCCAAGTTGGTGGGATACCGGTTCACGATCGAGTACCGGCCGGGGCTAGAGAACAAGGCTGCTGATGCCTTGTCGCGACGGGAGGAGGTGGTGGACTTGAGGGCGCTGTCACGACCTATATGGCGGGACTGGGAGCCGATGTTGCAGGAGGCTGAGCATGACGCAGGGTTGCAGCACATACGACAGCAGATAGAGAGCGGCAATGACGGTCCAGCGGGCTATACTGTGGAGGGTCGCCGACTGCTCTATCAGGGGAGGATGGTGCTACCGAGGACTTCGACATTCATTCCAGTATTGTTCCAGGAGTTCCATAGCTCCGCGACGGGAGGACACTCGGGAGTTCAGCAGACCTATCAGAGGATGGCCAGAGAGGTGTTTTGGCCAGGGATGCAGAGATGCATCGCACGACTGGTCGCCGCTGTGACGTCTGCCAACGTCACAAGTACATGGCTATGGCACCAGCAGGATTATTGCAGCCGCTGACTCTACCAGAGAGAATTTGGGAGGACATCACCATGGACTTCATCGACGGGCTACCACGTTCAGAGGGGTACCCGGTGATCATGGTGGTGGTGGACAGGCTGAGTAAGTATGCTCACTTCATTCCTTTGAAGCATCCTTACATAGCTGTTACAGTAGCGACGACTTTTCTGAGGGAGGTTATACGGCTACATGGGGTACCAGCTTCATTGTCTCCGACAGGGACAAGGTATTCATGAGTCTCTTTTGGAGGGAGCTGTTTAGGGTACAGGGTACGGTCCTGAAGAGGAGTACCGCTTACCATTCCCAGACGGACGGCCAGACGGAAGTCGTCAACCGCAGCGTGGAGACTTATTTGCGGTGCTTCGCCTCTGATTCCCCCCGGCAGTGGCACAGATGGTTGGCATGGGCAGAGTACTGGTACAACACTTCGTACCACTCAAGGGCGGGAACGACCCCTTTCAGGGTGTTGTACGGACGAGACCCTCCTCCTTTAGTCCGATTTGGAGACACTCAGACACCAGTGGGGCAGGTGGAGGAGTACATAGAGGCGAGGGATGGGATATTAGAGGAGTTGAGGAAGCATTTGTTGCGAGCACAGCAGGTGATGCGAGATCAGGCGGACAGGTATAGACGGGACGTAAGCTTCCAGGTGGGAGATATGGTTTATCTCAAGCTACGTCCCTACAGGCAGAGGTCGATGGCGAGGAGGCAGAACGAGAAGCTGGCGGCTCGTTACATTGGTCCATATCAGGTGGAGGCCAGGATTGGACATGTGACATATAGGTTGAGGCTACCGATCACGTCGGCGATTCACCCCGTTTTTCACGTATCTCAGCTGAGGAAGGCGGTCGGGGATCATGCGGTGTCGCCTACTCTTCCCCCTACACTCACGGAGGATATGGAGGTGCAGTTGGAGCCTTTGGAGGTTCGGGCAGTTCGGCAGGGACCAGGACAGACGAGGGAGGTTCTGATTCACTGGATGGGACTACCAGACTGCGACGCAACTTGGGAGGACTATGCGAGATTCCAGACACAGTTTCCGGATTTTCACCTTGAGGATAAGGTGGCTCTTTTAGGGAGGAGTATTGATGCGAGCGCACCTGGCGCCGCACCTTCCTCGGATGGTGGAGGCGTCATCACGTACGCACGTCGCAGGAGACGCGGAGGAGCCGTTTAGGCATTTTATTTATTTTATTTCTATTTTAGTCATGGAAGATTATTTTGGTCTTTCACCACAAATAATCCTCCTCTTTGCTTTTTCTATATATATTAGGTCTAGCCGTCTTTTATTGCTCATGCTTGTATTGAGAAAAAACTCTCAAGCGTCATTCAGAGGGATTTAGACTTTGTCCGTCCATCAAAGTTGTGAGTTTGTTCTTTTCTCTAATAAAGATCGTTTTTTTTCCTTCTATTTCTATTTTTCTATAAATTATTTGTGAATCGATCTGGTCGATTCACATCACTCCTCTCCTCCAATCGAAATCCGACACGTGGCGGAAGTAAAAGGGTTGTAAGAATTTGGTTGTAGGCATAGCATTGCTCTAGTGTAAATAACCCATATTAAAATGACTCCAAAACTTAGGGCTATTGTAGATAACCCATATTAAAATGACTCCAAGAACAAGAAATAAGAAGGAAAAGATAAACAGTAGGGAGAATAAGAAAAAAAAAGATGGGACACTGACTCATAATGTTATTTCCGGGGCACAATTTTCGATGGAAAAATTTGAGAATATGAAACGATTGTAAAGACAATGTTTCAAATCAACACTTCAAGGAAGGTGATTCTGAATTACGAGAATCTAAAAAGATTTGTAATCAACAGCAATCGATCGTAGTACTTCTAAAAAAAATATACAATCAGAATTACTGGTTGCAATGAAGAAGGTGACTGGCGAAAGATGGAAGAACTCCTGCTGGGGTGAATAATCACCGTTGCTCAAAGCTTTATTCGCCCTACACGAATAGCTTCCAGGAACCAGCAAGTTCGACGAAGAACTTGGAACACTCTGCTCTTCTGACTCCTCGGATGGACACGAACTGCAAAAGCAATGCTGGTGCGGCGCCTTTCCTCTCTCTCGAAGGCTGCTGGAATTCGCAAGCAAATTTCGATCAGAACTGTGTTAAAGAACACTTCTGAATTCTCTGTTTACTTGTGTTAAAACACACTTCGTAAACTTTTGTGGTGGCTTTATTCCTGTATGTCTATCGCCTTGTGAGAGAGAGGATGCCTTATATAGGCCCTGCAGCACATGCTCGGTTGCCACAAAGTTAGGGACATGGTAAAAACCACCCCGAACATGTAGCAACCGCCAGAACGTGCAAACGCACGTTCTGCTGCAAGTTGCACCAACTGCGCGCACCCTGCGCTCCTTGCACTCCGCGCGACAGAGCGCGTACTGAGTTGCGCACACTGCGCGCACTGCACGCATTGCGCCCGCGACGCAGCGGCGCAACCAGCGCGCTCGCGCACCCCGAGCAACCCGCGCAACCCAGCGCACCTGCGCAACCTGGACGCGCACCGGGTAGCGCAACTGGCTTGCGTAATGTGGCAGCGCAAGTGGCTCGCGCAACTTAAGCGCACTATGCGCCTAGCGACGTGGCTGACGTGCTAAGTGCAAAGTGCGTCAACAAAACGCCATATTACGCCCCATAAGCCCATGGCATAGCTCCCATGGAAATGAATTTTTTCAAGAGCAAAAAGCTAGAAGCTTTAATTGTTGATTTAGCCTTTTTTTCTTTAGAAAAATAACCCCACATGGCACACCCATGTGCACCTCCACACCATATGTGCATCTCTAAACTAGCATAGCTAATATAGAGATACAACTCTTTTGGCCTAGCCGATGTGGGACTAAAATTACTAAAGGCCAAAAACTCCAACAATCCCCCACATATCTCTATATATGTTGGTATAAGTGTTCCCCACAGTAACTGTCCATCATGCATTATGA
>JANAVB010012739.1:0-21544 GCA_029216955.1 Iris pallida | reverse complement strand
ATTTAGGCTGTCATAGAGATTGCAGACAAATAAGTGTTAATATTTTGATTTATTATTATGCTATGTGATAAAGTATTTCTTTCTTCTGCAAGCAAGCATTCTCTAAGAAATATTTGTATTTGTTATGATTAAATTAACTGCATTTTTTCCTGAAGAATGAGTTTATGTTAAATAGCTAAAGAGTGTATTTGTTTGTCATTTTTCACTAGGATGGTCGGTGAAGAAGGTTTGTCCACCTTGGTTTAGCAGTGAACTTGATCTCCTGTAAGGATCGCTTTAACTTGTAAGACAAACTTCCAATATTGCATGTGCTTGCAGGTTCCATCTTTGTTCCATATCTGTAGTCTCATCTAAGGTTATATTTGTTCGTTGACAGGTATAGGATTGAGCAAGAACTTGGGAATGAAATAAAGCATATTCCTCCGCAAATAGACACCATGCTATATACTGCAGGTGATCTCTGATGATGATGTTTTGGTCTCACACTCGGTGATCAAATTAGAAGACACCTGTAAATACAAGACTCTCTAAGTATGTACTCTTTCGCTCGCTTTATATAGATAATATATATATATCTTTGTACATATTAACGATAATTGGTTAACCAAACATGTGGATTCCACTCTATTAAACTTGCTGAAGGTCACAAAATATTATGTATTAATAACTTCCATCATTTGTCTTTAGTAAAAAAATATTAACACTATAATTTTTTTCTCTAATCTCAACCAGGATTATTCACAAGCTCCAATATTTCCATATCATTCCTGTGTGTTGCCATGTCAGGAGGGAAGGACACATTGGAAAATTCTTTAATTACTGTATTTGCTAAAAATTGTGGGCAAGGGTAGTTTGACCATATTGCCTTCATGCATTCGTGACAACCTAAAGAGTATCCATGGGTTGCAATTATGAGGCAATTCTAAAATGATCTTCTATGCTTTAATCATTCAGTTTTTTTTTGTTTTTGGTGGGACAAATTGCTATGTAAACTTGATATATTTTTAGTTAATACAATTTTGATTTTCTTTCATGGTTGATGTTTATATGTAATTTCACTTTTAGATGTATTTCAGTTTATATAGAGGAAGAACATGTTTAAATAGCTTTGATACGGACGAATTGAGATTTTTTTTTGAATTTTATTTCCAGGAAAACGACAGACCTTAACCGTTGAAAGAAAAAATGGCGACTAATTCACAGGTTATTTGACAGTTTTGTTCCGTTGTTTTTTTCGACAAACCATATTTGTCGTTTTTTCAACTATAAAATGACAGTCCAAAAATGTTGTTTAAATTTTGGGATGCGCTATTTTCGACGGACGTTGTGACGGATCAAAACTATCGTTAAACGTGATTTATGACAATTTTGGTTGTTAGTTGATGGTGGACGGCCAGATCTGATGGTGGACAATTTCTAGGATTTTCTAACCCTAAAATTAGGTTTCTTATCTTATTTATATAAGGTGAGGGTGGAGGCACAAAGTGAAGATTCAGGGTGCTCGTCCACAGAAAATCTAAGAGAAAATCTTACTTTGCTCTTAGGATTTCGTCATCCAAGACAAAAGGAATAAGAAGATCTAATCGAGGAGTCGTCAACTTCGGTTAGGAAGATTGCTATGGGTTGGTGAGTGATCTAAATTGTAATCTTCTTTTTTTTTTCTTGAGAGTGGTGAGGGGTTGAACCTATTAGGGCAAAGGGTTCAACGTGAGTTCTGTCAATCTTGTAATTTTATCTGAATTATTAAATGTTGGGATTTGTCCAAGTGACGTACGTCACCGCCATATACTTGTCTTTATCTTGTGCTTGGCGTCCGTTAACGAATTGATGATCAGGTGGGTTGACAAATGCTTTCGCACACCCCAACAGCTGGCTGGCTGGCTTGAAGATGAGGGGAGTTAACTTATGATAGATCATGAGTTGGCATAAAGCTCTAGGGTGTTCGGACTTCAGAGTTGATGGGACTGCAACTCCAATACGTCATGGTGACTTATGCGTGCCAGCGCTTAGCTCAGAATATAGTTTCTGACCAAGCGACGTACGTACGTGTTGTTAGTCATCCTTTCCTTGTAGTTAAGTAGTGTGTTCTTGGGAGTCAGTGGAACTCTGAGGATCCTATAACTGAGTTGTCACAACCGCAGACGTACGCGCCAATAACTGCTACTTTTTTTGTCATATCGAGTGAGCGCGCTTGTGGCGAGCTGCTGCTCACCATGCTGACTGAGAGTATATATATATTACAAGGCTCATTGGACAGGATGGAATAGAAATTGTTCATCCGGATGCAATAAAAGGGGAAGCGGTAAGGTATTTTCGATTTCTTAAATCAGCACATTTTTGTAAATATTTTTCCTAAAATTATATGCAAAAAAAGTTGTTACGGATTATGGAAATCGGACCCTATTAGCTCTGGTATCCATGGAGGAAGTGGAAAGTATTGTTATGAATGCAAATCCTAACAAGGCTCCGGGCCTGGATGGCTTCAACAGCAAATTTTATAAGGTGCACTAGAAGGGTATTAAGGAGCAGGTTTTGAAGTGTTAGGGGACTTCTTCGTCAACAAAAGGCTGCTAAGGGAACTAAATCATACTTTTCTCACACTCATACCCAAGAAGGACCCACGTCATTAGCGGATTATAGGTCTATCGCATGCTACAATTATTTATATAGATTATAACACATTTGATGTGTAAAAGAATGCAAGTTGGTTTCTCATAACCAAACTACATTTATCAAAGAACGAGACGTTGCGGAAAACAACTTATTGGCGCATGAGACGATAGAAATTTTAACAAACCAGGGAGAAGCAAAGCATGCATCAAGTTAGATCTTCGGAAGGCTTATGATACTGTAAATCAGGAGTTCGTCTGTCATATAATGCTGTAGATGGGCTTCGCTCTAGCCTGGGTGGAAATGGTCCGGGAATGCATATCTACTCCAACCTTCTCGTGCTGATTCGAGGCCAACCTTGCGGGTTCTTCAAAAGTAACAGAGGCTTGAGGCAGGGGGATCCGTTATCCCTGTACTTGTTCTCTCTAGTTATGGAGTATTTCACTTGTCTGCTGGACATTTAGGCTGTCATAGAGATTGCAGACAAATAAGTGTTAATATTTTGATTTATTATTATGCTATGTGATAAAGTATTTCTTTCTTCTGCAAGCAAGCATTCTCTAAGAAATATTTGTATTTGTTGTGATTAAATTAACTGCATTCTTTTCCTGAAGAATGAGTTTTTGTTAAATAGCTAAAGAGTGTATTTGTTTGTCCTTTTTCACTAGGTTGGTCGGTGCAGAAGGTTTGTCCACCTTGGTTTAGCAGTGAACTTGATCTCCTGTAAGGATCGCTTTAACTTGTAAGATAAACTTCCAATATTGCATGTGCTTGCAGGTTCCATCTTTGTTCCATATCTGTAGTCTCATCTAAGGTTATATTTGTTCGTTGACAGGTATAGGATTGAGCAAGAACTTGGGAATGAAATAAAGCATATTCCTCCGCAAATAGACACCATGCTATATACTGCAGGTGATCTCTGATGATGATGTTTTGGTCTCACACTCGGTGATCAAATTAGAAGACACCTGTAATACAAGACTCTCTAAGTATGTACTCTTTCGCTCGCTCTTATATAGATAATATATATACTCTATCTTTGTACATATTATCGATAATTGGTTAACCAAACATGTGGATTCCACTCTATTAAACTTGCTGAAGGTCACAAAATATTATGTTATTAATAACTTCCATTATTTGTCTTTAGTAAAAAAATATTAACACTATAATTTTTTTCTCTAATCTCAACCAGGATTATTCACAAGCTCCAATATTTCCATATCATTCCTGTGTGTTGCCATGTCAGGAGGGAAGGACACATTGGAAAATTCTTTAATTACTGTATTAGCTAAAAATTGTGGGCAACGGTTAGTTGTGAACCATATTGCCTTCATGCATTCGTGACAACCTAAAGAGTATCCATGGGTTGCAATTATTTGAGGCAATTCTAAAATGATCTTCTATGCTTTAATCATTCAGTTTTTTTGTTTTTGGTGGGACAAATTGCTATGTAAACTTGATATATTTATTAGTTAATACAATTTTGATTTTCTTTCATGGTTGATGTTTATATGTAATTTCATTTTTAGATGTATTTTAGTTTTATATAGAGGATGAACATGTTTAAATAGCTTTGATATGGACGAATTGAGATTTTTTTTTTGAATTTTATTTCCAGAGAAACGACAGACCTTAACCGTTGAAAAGAAAAAATGGCCGACTAATTCACAGGTTATTTAACAGTTTTGTTCTATTATTTTTATTCGACAGACCATATTTGTCGTTTTATTCAACTATAAAATGACAGTCCAAAAATGTCGTTTAAATTTTGGGATGCGCTATTTTTGACGGACGTTGTGACGGATCAAAACTATCGTTAAACGTGATTTATGACAGTTTTGGTTGTTGGTTGATGGTGGACGGCCAGATCTGATGGTAGACTATTTCTAGAATTTTTTAACCCTAAAATTAGGTTTCTTATCTTATTTATATGAGGTAAGGGTGGAGGCACAAAGTGAAGATTCAGGGTGCTCGTCCACAAGAAAATCTAAGAGAAAATTTGTACTTTGCTCTTAGGACTTCGTCATCCAAGACAAAAGGAATAAGAAGATCTAATCGAGGAGTCGTCAACTTCGGTTAGAGAGATTGCTATGGGTTGGTGAGTGATCTCAATTGTAATCTTCTGTTTTTCTTCTTGAGAGTGGACGTGAGGGGTTGAACCTATTAGGGCAAAGGGTTCAACGTCAGTTCTGTCAATCTTGTAATTTCATCTGAGTTATTAAATGTTGGGATTTGTCCAAGTGACGTACGTCACCGCCATATACTTGTCTTCATCTTGTGCTTGGCGTCCGTTAAACGGAATTGATTATGATCAGGTGGGTTGACAAACGCTTTCGCACACGCCCAACAGCTGGCTGGCTGGCTTGAAGATGAGGGGATAGTTAACTTATGATAGATCATGAGTTGGCATAAAGCTCTAGGGTGTTCGGACTTTGGAGTTGATGGGACTGCAACTCCAATACGTCATGGTGACTTATGCGTGCCAGCGCTTGGCTCAGAATATATAGTTTCTGACCAAGCGACGTACGTACGTGTTGTTAGTCATTCCTTTCCTTGTAGTAAAATAGTGTGTTCTTGGGAGTCAGGTGGAACTCTGAGGATCCTCTAAATGAGTTGTCACAACCGCAGACGTACGCGCCATTAACTGCTACTTTAGTTTGTTATATCGAGTGGAGCGCGCTTGTGGCGAGCTGCTGCTCACCATGCTGACTAAGAATATATATATATATTACAAGGCTCATTGGACGGGATGGAATAGAAATTTTTCATCCGGATGCAATGAAAGGGGAAGCGGTAAGGTATTTTCGTCTCTTAAATCAGCACATTTATGTAAATGTTTTCCCTGAAATTATATGCAAAAAAAGTTGCTACGAATTATGGGAATCGGGACCTATTAGCTCCGGTATCCATGGAGGAAGTGGAAAGTATTGTTATGAATGCAGATCCTAACAAGGCTCCGGGCCCGGATGCCTTCAACAGCAAATTTTATAAGGTGCACTGGAAGGGTATTAAGGAGCAGGTTTTGGAAGTGGTAGGGGACTTCTTCGTCAACAAAAGGCTGCTAAGGGAACTAAATCATACTTTTCTCACATTCATACCCAAGAAGGAAGGACCCACGACATTGGCGGATTATAGGCCTATCGCATGCTACAATTATTTATATAAGATTATAACACATTTGATGTGTAAAAGAATGCAAGATCTTATGCAAGAGTTGGTTTTTCATAACCAAACTGCATTTATCAAAGGCCGAGATGTTGCGGAAAACAACTTATTGGCGCATGAGACGATAAGAAATTTTAACAAACCAGGAGGAAGCAAAGCATGCATCAAGTTAGATCTTTGGAACTTATGATACTGTAAATTAGGAGTTCGTCTGTCATATAATAATGGAGATGGGCTTCGCTCCAGCCTGGGTGGAAATGGTCCGGGAATGCATATCTACTCCAACCTTCTCGGTGCTGATTTGAGGCCAACCTTACGGGTTCTTCAAAAGTAACAGAGGCTTGAGGCAGGGGGATCCGTTACTCCTGTACTTGTTCTCTCTAGTTATGGAGTTTTCACTTGTCTGCTGGATTTGGCGACCGCAAAAAGAGGTATCACACCCCTATTTAGAAACGTGTCGCCGCATGTTACGCATTTGATTTATGGAGACGATCTCCTAGTTTTTATGTCCCCAACACAAAAAGGGATTTAGACTCTGGCTACAATCATGGAGGATTTCGGTTTGCATACAGGCTTATATCTGAATCATGACAAGTGTAAAGCATATTTTAGCTCCCATTGTCCAAACAAAGAAGAGATAGCGTGGAGTTTAGGGGTCACCCGGGGGGAACTACCTGCCAAATATTTGGGGATTCCTTTGTCAGTTAATTATGCAAGATCACAAGACTGCCAGTAAGTCTCTCATTCGGGGGACGTATAGAACTTGTGAAGACGGTTATTACGGCAATTGTGTAGTTCTGGCTTCAAGCTATCCTCCTGCCATCAGATACCATAAAGAAAATTGAAAAGCTATGCGCTGACTTTATCTGGCGTGGGGAGCTTCATGCCATCAGTTGGGACACTATGTGTCGGCCGCGCAACGAGGGCGAGGTGGGCCTTCGATCGCGTCGAGAGATACGAGACATGGCGGGCTTGAAACTTACGTGGAAGATGCTGACCGGAGACACACTATTGGCTCATTGGATGATAAATAGGTATGTAATGGCCTCAAATTTATGGGAATGAAAGCTAAATAACAATGACTCTGGTATTTTCAAAAATATCTTGAGATACCGAAGACGACTGAAGCAGATGATCGAGCGAAGATTCAAAGATGGCGCCACGACAAGCCTGTGGAGCGACCCTTGGATCGATCACCTGAGTCTTATTGATCGCGAGGGGGTGCCAGCTAGCGAGATGGGCGACAAAGGCAAGATGGTGAGCTCCATATTGCTCAATGGCGTATGGCGGCCGGAGGAGAACCCCAGCACGCGGAGGTATGGCCATATAATCCGGCAGAACATAATAGACCAGTCTCTTGACGTGGATACCTAGGTATGGTGCAACTCAGGAGGGACTAAATTCATCTCGAAGGATGTCTACAATCGAGTTTGAGAGCCTCACGAGCAATGGGAGTTATTGGAAATGATATGGATTAAGGGGTTGGCGACTAAAATGAAGTATTGCTTATACAAGTTATGCCTCAGACGACTACTTACACATGATCAATTGAGTCGATTTGGTGTCCACTTGGATGGGCAACTGTGTGCCATGTGCAACCAGGAAGGAGAAATAATAGACCACCTATTCTTCTCATGTGGTATATCATCACAAATTTGGAGTGCTCACGGGGAGAAATTGAACAAAACGGGATGGTCAGGATGGACGTGGACGAGTATCATGGAGGACATTCGAACTATGAGAAATCGGGACGTGGTGTGGTCTAAGTCGGCTCGTGTCAGACTTGCTGCAGCTGTATGGCATGTTTGGAAGGAAAGAAACAAACGAATCTTTGAGGGATTGCAGACTCCGCTGATTGGCATTATTCATAATATTAATAATGATGTAAAAGGGATGGGCTATTGAGTTTACTATAAACAAAAGAGGAATACTTTGTAACTGAGTTGCATTACGAAATAAATAATTACATGTTTCAATATATATATATATATATATATATATATATATATATATATATATATAAGGGGTGTAACACGAGGACTTCCCAGGAGGTCACCCATCCTAGTACTACTCTCACCCAAGCACGCTTAATTGCAAGTTCTGATGGGATCCGGTGCTCTAGTGCTGGTATGATCACACCCAAAAAAAAAAAATATATATATATATATATATATATATATATATATATATATATATATATAAGGTCACCCATCCTAGTACTACTCTCACCCAAGCACGCTTAATTGCAAGTTTTGATGGGCACCGCCGCAGTGCTAAGTGCAAAGTGCTAAGTGCAAAGTGCGCCAACAAAACGCCACATTACGCCTCATGAGCCCTTGAGCCCGAGCCCAAGCCCGAGTCCGAGTCCGAGTCGCTAAGCCCCTACGAGGCTTAGCTCGTATGGAATAAATTTCCCAAGAGCAAAAAGCATGAATGCTTTTATTGTTTATTTAGCCTTTTTCCCATTAGAAAAATAACCCTACATGGCAACCCATGTGCACCTCCACACCACATGTGCATCTCTAGAATAGGAAAGCTAATATATAGAGATACATTTGTTTTGGCCTAGCCGATGTGGGACTAAAGTTCTAAACAAAAGAGGCCAAAACCCAACAATCCCCCACATATCTCTATATATATGGGTATAAGTGTTCCCCACAGTAACTGTCCATCATGCATTAGGAGAGATGTCGCAGACGACTTGAATCTTCCCGCATGGGTCAAACAACAGACTATAATACAAGAATGGACTAAGCCTCGAATTCTGCATCATAGCTGAAATTCTTTCCACTTACATAATGTAGTTACATGTGCTTCTGGCTACACATTAAAGGCCCTGTGCCAGCCTGGTTTTAGTGTATAATTTTGGGTGTCTACAAGTTTACCCTCAAGAGACGGCCTGATATCTCTTTGTCCATACACTATAGGTGAGTTCATTATAAAGAGACATGGCATGAAGCGCTTTGCACTTCCCTTGCGGTGCTACGCCGCTATGACATGGCTTAAAGCCGAGGCCTTATCCCGTACCGGGAACCTCATCGTAGTGTCATACTATTGTAGCATGAGGCAACCGCCTCATTGTAGTGCCAAACTACCCAGCATTAAGACTTAGGCTCCCTTGCGGTGTTACGCCGCAACGACATGGCGTGCAAGGTCGAGGCTTTATCCCTAACCGGGTACCTCATCGTGGTGTCGTGCCACTGTAACATGAGGAACTCCTCCTCTTTGAAGTGCTGACTACACCCCTCTTTATTTTTAACATATACAGTATTAGGCTAACTGCCTATTTGCGGTGCTACGCCGCTGTGACTTGGCCTACAAAGCCGAGGCTTTATCCTATTCCTGGGCAGCACCCTGCATATAGGAACCTCATTGTGGAGTCACCCCACTGTAGCATGGAGTTTCACTCCTTGTAGTGTTATTCTACCGTGCTTCTTGTAAAGTACACCAGACATTCACTATGCCTGAGAACTCATTAAGGCATTTAAGCCAACCTTCCCACAGGAACCGTTTTCCGCAGAAAACAACAGTAGACAACAGTGGTTATAGGTCAGTAACCTCTCTATGCCCAATAGAACATGTACCCACCGTTCCTGATATTCTTCCAGTTAATGGTCCTCCCTTGAACCAAAAGCTAGATGCCTAGTAGATAAATCCTTGAACTAATAGCATAAAACTTTATAGAGGAATACAATAACTAATATCAAAATGCCTTCAAGCCTATTTTACATGCTGAGTCATCGACCAGCTGGCGCTTGAGGCCCTTGGTGAACGGATCCGCCAGGTTTTTTTGACTCCGAACATCAATCACTACAACTACACCTCTCTTAATAAGATCGTGTACTGCCCTGTGCTTTAACCGCATAGTCCTTTTCTTTCCGTTGAAGAGGTCATTTGATGCCACCGTCGCAGTCGCCTGGTTGTCGCAGTATATCGCTATTGCCGATATTTGTGCCCCAACCACTGGAAGATCATACATGAGCTTCCGAAGCCATTCTGCTTCCTCAGCTGCGGTGTCAAGTGCAAAGAACTCCCTTACGATGTTACGCCGAGTCCGAGTCAGAGTCCGAGTCGCTGACGTACAATTATATATATCTACTCTCCCCCAAGTACTTTGCACTTAGCGACTCAGACTCGGACTCGGACTCGGACTCGGGCTCGGGCTCGGGCTCGGGCTCAAGGGCTCATGAGGCATAATGTGGCATTTTGTTGGCACACTTTGCACTTTGCACTATCCTCCTGCCATCATTTGATGCTACCGCCGCAGTCGCCTGGTTGTCGCAGCATATCGGTATTGCCGATATTTGCGTCCCAACCACTGGAAGATCATACATGAGCTCCCGAAGCCATTCTGCTTCCTCGGCTGCGGTGTCAAGTACAAAGAACTCAGATTCCATGGATGACCGCGAGAGCATTGTCTGCTTCTTCGACTTCCATGAAATAGCAGCTCCATCCATTGTGAAAATATATCCACCTGTAGACCTCTCGCTCTCCAAATCTGAGCACCAGCTGGCATCTCTGAAGCCTTCCACTACCTGCGGATCTCCGCTGTAGTATAGTGCATATGTCTGAGTCTTCTTGAGATATCTCATAACCCGTTTCACAGCCTTCCAGTGTTCAACACCAGGGTTGCTCATGAAACGACTCAGCATTCCCACGGCGAAAGCTATGTCAGGCCTTGTGACAGTAGTAGCAAACATCAAACTCCCGATTATGCTTGCATACTCCAGCTGCCTGACGCTTTCCCCTGAATTAGGCTTCAGCTTTAGATCACACATGTACGGCGTATCGATTCCGAAAGATCCCGATACCCATAACGAGTGATCATTTTCTCAATATAATGAGACTGTGACAGCGCTAGTCCAGTGTCTGTTCGGATGATCTTGATCCCTAAGATCACATCCGCTTCCCCCAAGTCCTTCATACTAAACTTGCTCGAGATGAACCTCTTTGTCTCCGTGACACAGCTCATATCCGTACCTAGGATAAGCATGTCGTCCATATACAGACAAACGATCACACCTCTTCTATCAGCAAACTTCGTGTAAACACACTTGTCCGTCTCGCTGACCATGTAGCCATTTGACCTTATAACCTTGTCAAATTTCTTATGCCACATCTTGGGAGCGTGTTTAAGATCGTACAAAGATTTCACCAACTTACAGACTTTGTCTTCAAGACCCTTGACGACAAATCCCTCTGGTTGTTGCATGTATATCTCTTCTGTCAGCTCGTCATTTAGGAAAGCCGTTTTCACATCCATCTGATGTATCACCATCTTATGTATTGCTGCAAGAGCAATCAACATCCTGATGGTAGTCATCCGAGCAAATGGAGCATACGTGTCAAAATAGTCAATTCCTTGCTTCTGAGAAAACCCCTTGGCTACCAACCTAGCCTTGAACTTGTCAATAGTTCCGTCTGCTTTCATCTTATTCTTGAAGATCCATTTGCATCCGATGGGTTTCGCACCTTCAGGAAGATCAACCAACACCCAAGTGTTATTTGAGGTGATGGAATCAATTTCATTGTCAATCGCCTCCTTCCAGAAAACTGCATCTCTGGACTTCATCGTCTCATTATAGGTAAGCGGATCTGCTTCCATATGATAGGTGACAAAGTCACTTTCGAAGTCCTTCGGCCTCCTCACACGCTTAGCTGACGGCTCAGCTTGTTCTGGTTCAATCGATGTTTCAACATCTTCTTGGACCACATCTTCATTGAAGACCTGCGTTTCTGGCGTACCCTTATTGTTTTCCGGTACATCCGCAAGAACAATATTCTTGTGCCTTGCAAATTTATCTTCAAAATATTCTGTGTTGCAAGATTCAATGATATGATTTGACTCAATATCAAGAAATCTTCGAGCATCACTCTTCTCAGCATACCCCAAGAAGATCGTCTTAGTATACCTTGTCCCAAGCTTCTGAATCTTCAGATCTGGAAGCTTGACATATGCCAGATACCCCCACACTCGAATGACATTCAAGTTAGGTCTGACCTTGAACCAGAGTTCATGAGGAGTAATGTCTGAAGTTGCATGAGGCACTCTATTTAGAATAAAAGTGGCCGTCAATGTAGCTTCTCCCCAGTAGCACTTAGAAAGACCCGCAGTCAACAGCATTGAGTTAATCATTTCTGTTAATGTTCTGTTCTTCCTCTCTGCTACTCCGTTTGATTGAGGAGAGTACGAAGCCGTAGTCTCATTAACAATTCCATGTTCTTTGCAGAACGATGAGAATTCATGAGACCTGTACTCCCCACCTCGATCACTTCTTATTCTTTTGAGTTGTTGTCCAGTCTGCCGCTCAGCTACGGCCCTGAACTCCTTGAACTTCTCAAATGCTTCGTCTTTAGCCTTCAGCAAGTAGACGAACGCATACTTAGAGAATTCATCGATGAAGGTTATGAAATACTTCATCCCGGCCTTTGTAGAGAACTGTTTGAAGTCACAGATATCTTAGTGTACTAACTCCAGAAGATCTGTACTTCGATTAACCCGAGGAAAGGGTTTCCTTGTGATCTTAGTTTGAGCACAAACTTCACATTTCTCTACCTTACCCCCATATTTGGAGATAAGTCCTAGACTAGACATTCTGTTTATTCGTTTACAATGAACATGTCCTAACCTATTATGCCACAACTCAAGAGTATAAGCAGAAGGAGTGACTTCATTAATTACATTAATTACATTGAACTAATTTACAAGCTAAATTTTGAACATTCCTTCGGTATAAAAAGCTTTCCCGAAATATGTTCCCCAGATAGACATCACCATCTGGCCAGCATTGATGTCCATCCTGAGGCCTGCGTTGCAGAGTAAGCCTCCTGAGATCAAGTTCTTGGCGATAACAGGTACGTGCTTCACGTCTTGAAGTATCAGAGACTTCCCCGAAGTCAGCTTCAACACCACCATCCCGATCCCGAGCACTTCAGCTTGTGCCTGGTTCGCCACCATAACCACATCAGAAGTAGGGGTATAGGTGGTGAACCACTCCTTGCTGGAGCAAACATGGCAGGTGGCTCCAGTGTCTACCCACCAGTCAGCATCAGTTCCTACCGCATCAACCTGCACAATCATAGCAACAATATCAGTTATTATAGTTACCTTACTAGGTTCTCCTTGCTCCGATTGCTTGGCTTTTACTTTGCACTCGTTCTTAAAGTGGCCCTTCTTGCCACACTTGAAGCAAGGCATTTGAGACTTTGGCTTCTTTTTCTTAAAAGAAGTTCCCTTGACTTTTAGATTGTCAGGGTCCTTCTTCTTGCTGTGGGAAGCTGCCTGCTTTTCCCTTGGTTTCTTGGTATGAACCATATTGGCGTTAGCCAATTGCTTGGACAGTGCGTCCACCTTCAGTTGAGCCCGCATCTGGTCCTCAACATAGATTTCCTGCAGGAGATCTTCAAGGGTGATCTCCAGCTTCTTCCTATGCATGTTTTCATAGAACTTGCTCCACCCAGCGGGGAGCTTTGAGACAATCCCTCCAACAACAAACTTGTCGGGGTGGGGCATCGCCTTGTCTTCCAGCTTCTGTCGCAGTTTCAGGAACTCCTTCACCTGCGGCAGCATAGACTTTTCGTCCTCAAAGAACCACTTGTGATATTTTTCAACCGCAAAGATTTTACTGCGGTTATTATCTTCTTCGTAGAGTTTTTCTAGAGACTCCCATATGTCTCTAGTGATAGTCTTCTTAGAATAGGATTCTGCAAGGGAATCTTCCGTAGCATTCAGGATAAGCAACCTGCAAATACTATTTTTCCTTCTCCATTTTGCTTGAAGTTTAGTAGCTGCAGTGAATGCGACAGCAGACCCAACATCTGGAACAGTAGGTTCTTCCTCCAGAAGCATGTGATCTACGTCTTTGAGTTGAAGGGTGAGATATACCTTCCTCTTCCAGACTTGGTAATGTTCTCCATCAAACTTTTCTAACTTGCAAAAGTCAGAATTAAAGAGTGAAACATTAACGTTTTCCATCGTAGCGATAAAGCTTTGAGATTGTTATTGCCAGGGCACAATTTTTTTGATGGAAAACTGAGGATTCGTAACAATTGTAAAAATAATCGTTATTTACGTAACACTTCACAGAAGGTACGTAACAAAAATTCCTTTAATGCAACACTTCACAGAAGGTGCACAGACTTCTACCAACGCATACGCTTCACCGAAGGTGCGCTAATAGAATTCTGATAAACGATTGCAACACTTCACAGAAGGTGCACAGATTTCTACCAACGCATACACTTCACCGAAGGTGCGCTAATAGAATTTTGATAAACGAAAACGGTGACAGGCGAAAGATGGAAAAACTCCTGCTGGGGTGAATGATCACCGTTGCTCAAAGCTTTATTCGTCCCACACGAATAGCTTCCAAGAACCAGCAAGTTCGTCGGAGAACTTGGAACACTCTTGCTCTTCTGACTCCTCGGATGAACACGAACTCCCGTACAAAACTCAACGCTGGTACAATATCTCTCTTCTCTATAACAGCTTCTAAGCACTTGTAAACTTTCTGTCTACTACTTGTGTATTAGTATCTAACTGTGAGAGAGAAGGAGGAGACCTTATATAGGCCCCTGCAACAACTGCCCGGTTAGCACAATGTTAGGGACGTGGTAATAACCACCCCCGAACATGGAGCAACCGCTCAGAACATGCAAAGACACGTTCTGCCGCAAGTTGTGTCACTCGCGTAACCAGCGTGATTTGCACTTTACGCACACAGCCATTTTACGCAACTTGCGTACACTACGCACTCTACGCACACTGCGTACGCTGCACACTCTGCGTACTCTACGTACGCTGTGCACACTGCACGCACTGGGCTGCGTAACTGGGCCAGCATAACTGGGCTCGCGTAACGGGCCGCGTAACGTGGTCGCGCAAGTGGCTCGCGCAACGAGCGCAACTTAAGCGCACTATGCGCCTAGCGATGATGCTGGCATGCTAAGTGCAAAGTGCGCCAACAAAATGCTACATTACGCCTCATGAGCCCTTGAGCCCGAGCCCGAGTCCGAGTCGCTAAGCCCCTACGGGGCTTAGCTCCTATGGAAATAAATTTCCTAAGAGCAAAAAGCATGAATGCTTTTATTGTTGATTTAGCCTTTTTCCCATTAGAAAAATATCCCCACATGGCACACCCAAGTGCACCTCCACACCACATGTGCATCTCTAGAATAGGAAAGCTAATATATAGAGATACATTTGTTTTGGCCTAGCCGATGTGGGACTAAAGTTCTAAACAAAAGAGGCCAAAACCCAACAATAAAATTGTGCCTCGGCAATAACAAGGATTTATGCTTAGCTTTGCTTACCATTTGGGGGAATATTTATTTATAGGAGAGAAACAAGTAAGAGAGCATGTGTTTGGCCCTCAAAGCTTCTACTTTTAACCAGTGCCCTCGGATATTTTGTCGTGCTTTGCACTCGAGTCACTTTATTCACAAGTTTTCCATTAGATTTTCTACATTTGCTTTTAAGTTTTTTCTAAGGGCACCACCCTTTTTGCTAGGGGCTAGTCCAAAAAACTTCCAAAATATTACAAGTTTGCCATCAAAAATTTTACTTGGGGGTAGCCCAAGGAAATGTATAAATACCAACTTTTATTTTCATTTTCTCTCTCCCTCTTCTCTTTTCTTTTCTCCCTCAACTCTTTTCTTCTCTCCCTCAACTCTAGGTCTAACAATTAACCCCAACTCTTTTCTTTTCTCCCTACATTTTTTTCAAATTGTTCTCTCCCTCAACTCTAGGTCATTGACTTCTCTTATTTATTGGTAAGTCAACGAATTAATATATGTTTAATGTTTTAAACATGAATTCCACATATAAAAGTTGAATTATGTGTTTAATGTAGAAAAATATTGAACATGGAACAACCGGGATCATCAAATGTTCCCGCCACGTCCGAAGAACACGTTCCCGCCACGTCCGAAGACCACTTTGATGCATCAAAATCCCTCTTGGTAACTAAATTTAACTTTTCATCGGGTTAAAATTCGTGTTGTGACACAGAGGACTGCCAATACTTTGGCAGTCCCGATCATAGATTAGGACTGCCAGAGATGTGGCAGTCCTTCACATATGAAGGACTGCCAGGACCCTGGCAGTCCTACACATATGTAGGACTGTCAGGGTCCTGGCAGTCCTTCATATGTGAAGGACTGCCACATCTCTGGCAGTCCTAATCTGTTATACCTGAATGCAGAGTTTTAGTTTGTTATTTATGGACACCAATTGCTGCTATTAACACAATTTGCTATTTATGGACACCAATCTTATGCACGGTCCTAATCTATGAAAGCTATTTGCTTTATGATGTTGTTTAATTGTACTAACTTTTAAGTTCTAATGTAGGACTTGAGATCTTTCGATTTTACGGTACCGGCTCCTATTGCAGTCAATGTAACCCATTTATTCTGGACCGATCTTTGTTTTGAATCAAGCGAGGGTGCGGTACATTGGTGTCGAAAAGTTGGACGAAAAAACAACATAGTGCTAGTGATATCCAGATCGGCCCGAAATCGACCTGGACAACAAACATGGTGGCTGACCACTATGACGTCGAAATCGACTAAGTATGGATATATTTACAGTTTGACATTTTGTATATAGAGGACCACTTTTGTATACAGTAAAATATGAAGTCCACTAATCTATATGGAGTAAATTTTGTATACAGTGAAATACGAAGTTCAGTATGTTATAAGTGTTTATATCACGACCCGTTACCCAAATTGTTGGGCCGGGCCGAGTCATGTCCAGCCTACGCTTGGTTAAAGCATAGTAAGCTGTTCTAAGAATCGACAATAAAGGATCTAATACTGCTAACAGTTCTAATATCATACTTAATAGGTTCATCACAACACAGCATCTATAAGCGAAGGTAAATAAGCACAGACTAAATAATACACTTCCAAAGTATCTAACTGGAGACAAAGTCCAGTATCCAAATATAAGTTCAAAACAAAGTCTAAGTCTCAAAACACATGAAAATATCTAAGCAAGGTTCTCCGCTGGGGCCTCTTCTAGAGCTAAGGCCAGTCCTCAAATGTAGTACCATAATACGTAACACATAGCATTTTCTCCTCGAAAAGTGAACCTACAACGTTATCCTGTCAGGATGGGAGCAAGTACAACCTCTACAACTAAAGTACTGAATATATAATGAAAGATGTACAACAAAAAACATGGTGTGATAAGTCTATAAAACAGAAAATACTGGAAACATTGCCTCATGGTACAACTAGGATCACAGTATCATAGTAACATAGGGAACGTGGCATATCTGGAATCATGGTATGACTGGAATCACACTATCATAGTAACATAAGGAACATGGCATATCTAAAATCATGGTATGACTGGAATCACGGTAAAATATTTGTCAAGGTGATACATGTATATCTAATATTTAAAACTGGAGCAGGTACGTGATCGTCAATAGGTGTACAATGTGCAGGGACACATAATAAAATATTTCGTACAAGTGATAAGGCGATAGATGTACATACGCACAAATTTGCTTTGAGATAAAGCCTACGGCGTAGTAATCATATAAAATGAAACTTTGCTCGGTACATACTTACGGAAAGGGGGCATGATCATGTACTCTACTATCAGTTTCCCATAACCCAGGTTCTAACATGTAAGAGCTACTGAGATCTGTATAAAGCACGGTAGGTACTGATAGCAGTATAAAGCATAGTGAAACATGTACTGAGAACCAGTAAGAAGCATGTGAAGATATAAGAACTGTCCTAAGCATGGCATACTGAAAGTAATACAATATTTGAAGATTTAACTTGCTACCTCAAGGATCAGTATTTTAACAGGGTTAATACATGTTCTAGCATTAAAAGACAGTAAATGAGTTTGTAGATATACTTGCCTCGAGCAAAGCAAGAATACTAGTACGAAGATATAGATCCGGTGTCCTGTCAATAATGATATACAAACTCAGCATCTAAGTTATGTTCGAGATTTTACACTAGTGGTGTGACACGACTCCTGACTGGATACTAGCCAAGTGGAAACTTAGCATAAAAGTCCAATGTGGGGTGACACTATATCCAAACTAAATGAGTTTGTACGTGATCATGCCCCTTCACGGTACATACGTACAGAGAAGGGGGCATGATCACGTACTCTACTATCAGTTTCCCTAACCCAGGTTCTAATATGTAAGAGCTACTGAGATCGGTATAAAGTACGGTAGGTACTGATAGCAGTATAAAGCATAGTGAAACATGTACTGAGAACCAGTAAGAAGCATGTGAAGTTATAAGAACTGTCCTAAGCATGGCATACTGAAAGTAATACAATTTATGAAGATTTAACTTGCTACCTCAAGGATCAGTATTTTAACAGGGTTAATACATGTTCTAGCATTAAAAGAAGGGTGAGGTCCAATACAACAATACTCAAATCAACACAAAACTTTGTAAGTCGTAACTACTCAATAAATAAATCAAACTGTACACTGAGTTCCAACAATTTTTGAGATAGACAAAATGCTCATTATACATAAAATAAAGTAACAAAATGATCCTTGTTAATTATAGAAATTTATACTAATTTTTTGGAATTTATAAACCCTCATAGATATTTATTAAAAATCAGCAAACACATGTATCCTGAAAATGAGTTCTGTTTTCCTATTTTTATAAAATACCAAAACTACTTGTTAAATATTGGAAAATTATAATAAATTAGCTAATTTAATGTATTACTTAAATACAATTTTTTCCAGATTTTTACAGCAATTAAAATATATATAAAAATTCAAAAACAGCAAATAACAATTTCTGAAAAATAATTAATTACAAATTAAGGATGATACATAAACAAAAACCACAGATATTGTCGGATGATAAAATAAATATCACCAACGTGTCCAGAATGGTCAAATTAGCTTAGATAGCCTATCCATAAGTCCAATTTAGACACAGGGCAAAACGATAATTTGGGTCAAAATGATGTCCGCCGTTGGACACACTTTGTCACGACCCGCACCCGCTATAAGGGCACGTGCACGTGACAACGTCCAGCCCTCACCGTAGAAACGGCGTGGAACGCTGTAGATTTTCTACTCTAACAACAGTTTATATATAATATCAAAACCTGTCGAGAATATGGTCAACTCCGAACGGAGGACAACAATGATAATATATGAATACTAATCACAACTCTAAGATAATAAGTAAAGACTGAAAGATAAAGACAACAAGACTATAAAATATAACCTGTCGAGTCCATCACAAATAATATACAAGTCTAAGTCCAAGTCTCTAATACAATCCCAAAATATAATATAATAACAAGTAGTAAGCTGGAGACAAGGTACAGTCCAAAATGTCTAGTCTAACTAAACTAAGCTAGAGGCTCGTCGGGCGGAGCTAAGCCCTGCTGAACCAAGGTCTCCAAGTCTACGCCCACTACGTCAACCGGACCATAGTAGGTAGGACAATCCTCTTCGCCACAATCTGTAAAATTTTGTCAACATATCCAGTCAGGATGGAACGAGCACAAATCTCAAATAACAATTCTAGTTAGACGATATTGAAAATGTAGCAGTAAATAGAGAGAATCTACGAAGTAAAATGTGTACATGAATCATGGTAAGGCATGTCAAGGATGTAATCTGAATGTAAGAACAGAAAAATAGTATAAATCATGTACAACAATTTGGAACTATATCTATGTGAGTTTAGAATTAGTTTTAACATGTGATCGGCTTAGAACTTGATACAATGTTTGGCCTGGCTAATCATACGTGAGTGTATGATTAACACTATACAATGAGAATATATAGTGATACAATGATGATACAATATAATACCATGGGGTATTGATCACATATCTACGCTAACACCCCCATCCCTGACTAATATAGTGGATCCAGTCATGACACGTCATGATATATTCTCTGAGGAGGTCGCGAGCCTACACAGGAATCGTATCTATACAATGAACAATAAACAATAAAGACTTGCCCAGTATATACCATATATAAGAGGAAAACATCTTATGACGGGATCCAGACAAATAAATCCGTGTGAACAATGTGTCAAGAGAACAAGGATAATCTACACTAAATACTAAAATAAAGACGATATCAAACAAAAATATTATCAGAGAATGTACTCGCCTGTGCTGTGATGGATAAGTCGACTGAGCCCAAGAATAGTGCCTCGAGGACCTATAGATGGAATACTGTAACAATATAATAGTTTGGGAGTGAAATTAAGTCATAATGAGTCAAAATAGGTCAAGACACGTCAAACTAAGTCAATCTAGGTCAAACAAGGTCAAACTAGATTGTACAGGATCAATTCTAAGTCATATTAGGCCTAACAAGGTCATACTAGGTCAAGACAAGTCTAGTTAGGTCAACCTTGGTCATAGGAGAACATTGAAGTCAATCCGAATCAAACTAGGTCGAAAGTTGACTTACAGTTGACTTTTGGTCAACGGATCAACTCTGGTCAACTCTAGGTCAACTCTAGGTCAACCTAGGTCAATGGTGACTAATAGTTGACTTTTGGTCAACTGCTCAAGTTTAATGGAATTTGGGACTAAATTGGGTAAAGTGTTGACCCATAGTTGACTTTTGGTCTAAAAAGTCAACCGTGGTCAACCGAGGTCAAGACTAGGTCTAGGCGACTATTTCTAATCATTACCAACCCTTACAACCTATATCCAAGTCCATCTTGGACTTCGAAACTCAAATCTTGGTCGTAGGCCAATATCCTAATTTACCCTTTTCTAAGGTAAATTTCTAGCCTAGGTGAATATCAAGTTAGCCTACCTACGCTTGGTATTTTGACCCGTGCTCCCTAGGGTAGTAGGATACTAGCCTATACATACGTTACCTACCAAGATACCTAAGTGAAGTGGACATCCAGTCCATCTTACGGCATATGTTGTCGATTTACCCGTTATCTTGGTAATAATCCCTCTTTAGGTTCTAACTCCCACACTAGGCTTCCTCGCTTCATCATAAGCTTTCCTCCACCCTCTATTATGGTATTTAAACCCTCTCCTAGAACCTCGATACAGTATCACGGTATCTTGATTTCCAAAAGTCGAAAAGGGTAAAATCCCATTATATTGAGTATCGCGAGATACTCAATGATTTCGCGTGATACCCTCTTCCTAATCCCACACGAAACTCCGATTTCAACTTCGGAGCCTACCCACAAATCTAATTTACATTATCTAAGTCTCATCCAATTTTGGACGCGTTCCGACACTCGGAACTCAAAATCACCCTTCTACTCTATATCCAACTATTTCCTTTTTCTCTCTTTAGCTAACTCTAACCCACTATTCTAACCCAATTTTACCTCATTCTACAAACCCACTCATAGGCTATTTTTAGGGGGATATATGGTTATATATATAGGTATATAAAAAAATATATATGTATATATAGGGGGTTTTGTGGGGGTTAAAGGGGGCTAAAGGGGGGCTGCTTGGGCTGCTACTGCTGCTCATTTTTGCTGCTGTTGCTGCTGTTTTTCCTGCTGTTTTGGGGGGGGGGACAGCAGCCCCAAACTCCCCCCCTAGCTGCTGCTAATGCTCTACTCTCTCCCTCTCTTCTCACCCTCAATCTCTTCCTCTCATTCCCTCTAATTCCTCTCTATAACTCCTCCTCTATCCCACTATATATATATATATATATATATATATATATATATATATATATATATATATAATATATATATATATATATATATCACACTCACACACATTCATATCTACATATAT
>JANAVB010012738.1:15000-63449 GCA_029216955.1 Iris pallida | reverse complement strand
GATCATAATCCATAAATAGACGTATGAACAGAACTTGGACTATTGTAGATCAAGTCACGTCACTCATACCTTGATATGATAGAGACATTTGAAAAGACGCATAAGCAGTATGCGTCTTAAAAGAGGAAAATCTATATGTATTATTCAAAATCAAATACATCTTCCCAACAACATTTTTTAATATTAGTGAACCAGATCCTTGTTAAACTTGAGGAGTTTTTGCTATGCTTTCAGGCTAATAGACTCAAAGATTATTCATATTTCATCTCGAAGGCAACAAAATTTAGAAATATTATGCGACATTTTTGTGGAATACCAGTTTTGGTTTGATATTGAGAATTTTACAAGTAAAGCCATATCAGATGCGTCTTCTACTCAAACAAAGATTTGATTCATATATCTGACAAATTTATGCATCCAGTTAATTGGAAGAGTCTTTATAATTTTGAACTTTCATGGGAGATCATACTTTGTGGCAGAGTTATATAACCGAATTCTTCTCATAGATTTGTGAATCCAAGATTTCTCGATACATTTATTAAGTTTCGTACATCATAGATAGTTATGCATTATCATGAGATAGTGATTTTTTAGAAGTGGAGCAAAAGCTTATACGACAAGATTGAAATTACAGTGAAGTGCAAAATAAGAACTCTTATTAATGAAACCATGATTACATATGATGGAGATATATTACATTCTAGATTTTTATTCTAAAGTCGTCGTCATATCTGATAGAGATCTATTACAATCTGGGTTTTCTCCATCATCCTCTATCAGTGCAAGCCATAAGATATGAAAAATGTTGTACTGAAGGACAACGTAAAGGGGGTGAGCATTCATGCAGGCTAGGTACTCTGAACCTTATATTCTCGTAGAAGTGTCGAACCTCAGTCACATGCTAGTGCATCTACCAGCATGGGCTCCCCTCTATCACCTTGGCAGTATGCTTTGGCGAAGATATAAAGTTGGACGAAGGTTCTAGACCTTCTCCGTCTACTTACCTCTCATGGTCCCCACCGACGACCAATATTGTCCGTCATCGACAGTGTTCTGATTAGGACTTAGGTCCAATCTCATCACAGATGCACGACAATAAAACCAGCCAGTTGCAAGTGTAATGCCCCGCTCCGCACGAGGCATTTGGTTGGCTTGTTGGATGGGATCAGAATGTTGGACCGTGACTTATGTTGGAGATCAGGAGAATTGAGACTGATGCAGTCTTTTTAGCTGGCTAGACGGAATGGGTATTGGAACGTGGCTCGCTGGTGGAGCTGCTTAGTGGATCGGAGCAGGAAGACCGTTAAGGCAAGTGGAACTGTCCTCCTTCCTCCTTATTCCTGCATGCTTAATAAATGGAATAATGTGATGCTATGAATATGAATATGTCCCTAATGTTTCATACCATGAATGTTGAATAATTGTGATGCGATGCTTTAGTTGCTAAATCTATAGATGCCTATGATGGAAATTACTGAATGAATAACACATGAACTATTGAACTGCTGAACGAATTACACTCGAACTGCTAATGTAGCATGATGCTGAGAATGAATCAATAATGTCCCTTATGCTTAATATGATGAATGAATACTTGAGTAATAAGATGCTACGAGAATGATACCCATAGAAATGAACTGGCTATGCTATTAACACAAAGAATTGAATGAAGCACTAGAATCATATACTTTCTGCATAACTGTTTCTGTTGCCTGCTTCCTTATAAGCAATGAAAGAAGAATACTGTCCCTATGATATGAATGAAATGATGCAGGTCCTATCGATATGAATGAAATGTTATTTGTTCCTCTTAGAAAGGAATGATATAAATTGTTGCAATAAATGATGCAATGAGAAATGATGCTTGGGATCATTGAGATCACTAAGTGAACAGGTGGAAATATTGGAAAGATGGGATGATGAACTGTTGCCTTTTCCTATCTTATTATTGTATCATGCGACTTCGAACATGATCGGGTCGGACACGCATTCGCATGACCATAGACGTACTTGTATACAAGGATTTCCTCGAACGGTACCCGCGGCGGTGGGATCGAGTCGGCCTAGGAGGAATTGGTGCTTTGGTAGCACGGTATTGGGATCCTCATTCGGGCTCGCAACCTGGTGAAGGGTACATCCCATACCCTATGAAGTCCGATATGGCATGTCGATATGGTGCACAATCACCAGTGGTCATGTAGTCAGGATGCATGCTAATGAATGTTTTATGCAGACAGAGTAAGTATATCATATTATCCTATATTTTATGCAGGTACGAGGGAGTTGGCTATCGGTAAGAAATTACTTAAATATGATGCATGCAGTATATGTTGGTTGAATGGTCTGCTTAATTATGCTAAACAAGTCAATGATATGATGTTGCCTTTAAATGAGAACCTCCTTAACGTGCTAATTTCAGTATGTCAACATGTTGCGTTGCTATGTAAACTGCTTAAGCATAACTAACATGCTAAGTGATGCCTTCTATGAGAATTGTCACAACATGTTCAAATGTTAGAACTAATGATGCCTCAATGATGCCTTTCCATGATAACACTAGTATGCTTTACTGATGCCTTCACATGAATCTGCTAAGAATATGTTTACATGCTTCACTATGATTATTGCCCATGAACTGTAAACTGATGTTAGGCCCCAAGTAGAATGATCACTCTAATAAATGCTTGCTTAAATGATCACTTTAATGTTGGTTCATGCGAGTGGGTTGGATTCTGCTCGCCAGTACATAGATGATGTGCTGACCCACGTTTTGTGGGCAGGTGCTCGTGCTTGGAATGTTCTACATACGAAGATTTGGCATGATTGGTTCCGCGGCATCGAAGATTTGTTGGACATACAGAAGCTCTCCTTGTACTAGATGATGTCTTCTGTTTATAAAGGGCATAATGTATGGAACATTGTAATCAGTTGTACCAGTGAGATTGTAAGCCAAGTCAGTGTATCGAGTTGTAATCCAATGTATCCAAGTATCAAATGTAAGCTGTATAGCATTGTTCAGTTGGCTTCTAATGTAAAGTGAGATATGTTGTAAGCATTGTACTTCAATACAAGTCTTATACTCTTCTTCAATTATCAATAAAGAGAATAAAGTTCTATATATCTCTGCGTGACTTCAACTTATCCTTTTATCTCCACTGCTATAAAGAAGTGATGTACTTCTATTCAATAAGAAAGATTGTCCTCATTAACTTCAATTTGTCTGCTCCTGCCGCTGCGATGTGTTTCTATTTGAAGATAATAAATTTTGTACCATCTTTGCCTTGTACAAGTGCAATACCAGACTTGTACGGCATCACACCCAAGCGAGGACGATCGATTCCAAGAGATAAAATATGTTAATAAATGACTCTATGAATCGGGGCATGACAAATTGGTATCAGAGCACGGCTTCACGTCCTTTATCTCTTCTTTGATTCATTTCAAATCAAAGTTGCATCGACGATTAACCAAAGTTGCTTTCGCGATCACTCAACGTTGCTTCCGCGATTAAATCAAAGATTGCTTCCGCGATTATATTGTTGTTGTTCTGTAATCATCCTATGTTGTTCGTGTCCGAAAGATCATTGACCCTCTTGGCTGCTCACTGGATGTTCCATACAATAAGTCTATATACATTGTGATGCCCCTGAATGAATGATTGTTGTTGGTTTGGACACAAATAACCCAACAATGACTCGATGCCATAGTATGATATATTGTAAATACTATTGGAAATATGGGAATATAGAAAAGTGGTTGGGTATGCTGTACAAGTTGAGAATTGCATGTGATGGGGAAAGATTTGGGAATGAATAAATGATGGATGAGTTCAGCAGAACTAGTGAGTTGACTCATATGTGCTCGCTAGTACTTTCGAGACCCAAAGAATGTTGGCTTATGATATTGAGACACCGAGATGTTGGCTAAGTGTTGTGATCATCATAGATCACGAATGTCCGGAATAGATTGAGTTGGTATTGTTTAAGGATGGCTTCGTTTCTGAGTGGTATATTGCCTCTACCACCTCAGAACGAGATGTATGTTGACCCTTTCCATATGATAGCAATGAGACTATATGTGGGTACTGGGTAGTGTCGAGACTTAGCTGGAAGTCATGTATTGTTGCTAGATGACTCGAGTGTCCCTTGACGGTTATGCTATGTTGGGTAGCGAGATTGTCGAAATTGTAACAGGTGGCTTGGTTAGAAATTGTTTAGTCGAGTGATGACTCAGACTAGTAAGACAGTTAGTATGCTATGGGTAAATGGATTTGGCTAAAGAATATTGTGGCTTAGAACATCTGAATGTTGACTTCGATTGGTTAGATGTAAATTGAATGTGGCTAATACAAAGTTGGTTGCTAAGCTGAAAGTTTTAGAAATACTGTCGGTGAACCAAAGGAATATTAGAGATATGTGCCTTGACCCTATGGTATAATAGATGTCAATCCATCTTGATCACCAAAGGATAGTTATTGCATATGTGCATGTATGCTGAGGAATTGAATTGTACTAGAAAAGTAACAAGTAGCAACCCTGAATATTTGTGTTGCATAGAGAATGGTTAATTGATACACGAATTGTCGGATTGAATGGAATAAACTACTCGATCCTTGAGGTAGGAAATTTTAAGAATGTCCGTATAAGATTTTGATGGCTGGGAAAAGATCGAGATTAAGAATGCCCGTAAGATAGTTTGATAATTGAGAAACGAATGGGATTGAGGAATTGCAATCGTGTTGGATAATGTTGTTATATGTGATTGTTAGACGGGATGTAGATTGTTGGCTTATGACTTGGTGGTGTGACTCTATCATACGGATCGAATAGTATGATTCCGTAGTTATGTTAAGAATATCGGATTCGAAGACCCTTGAATAGTTAGCCTTGGCTTATGGGTTCGTGTGGGTACAAAGGAATTTGAAATAGAAATTGAATCATTGGAAATTTACTTGATGGATTATTAGAACGATGAGAATCATATGTCGGGTTGGGAATTGACCGTAATGTTGATAGATCGATCTTAGTCGATCGTTGGGTAAGTCTAGAATGAGCCTTTGTGGGAATTATTTCCTTGAGGAAGACCCTGGATAGATAGACTTGACCCTAGCGACCAGTTGAGGACTTACCAATTATTGGCATAGCCGACAATGGTGATTAGTTATTCTGACTTAGTTGATACCCATAGGTTTGGGTAGAGTTTCTTAGAACTGTCGGTTGCTTATTGGCCCTAAGAATAAAAAACTAGCATGATCCCTAGTAGCCGTCCACTCTAGGGAAGTCACCTGAATGATTTGGTATAGCTGTCGGTATAGCTGACCATTGAGACTGGACCGAATAATAGACGGCCTTTGGCGACCCATAGAATGACCTTGTGGCATTGAACGAGAGATGGTGATGAGTATGATCTAAGAATGATAAGTTGTAAGTATATGCTCCAATATGAACCTTAGAGATGTTTGACCCTTGAGGATTATGTGTCGGCCTATAGCGGGAAATAGAATTGTGGGATGAGACTTGAGTTGTATGTATCGAATAGTGAATTATCATATGAGATGGAATTGACTGCTCATGACAGAAATGTTGGATCGGTATCGATAGTTGGTGATGTCGGATTTTATCTTTTAGAAAAGGTGAATTGTCTCGGTGAAAAATATTGTTGGATTTGGGAAGGAATATGATTGTTGTTGTGAAATCTTGATATGATTGGCTCTAAGTTAGACCCTTGATCGAATGTTAGAAATGTTATGCTTGGGTAGAGAGCTTAACCAAGTTGTCCCCGATGTTAAGTGTTGTGGCCTGGAAGATAGTGATTGTGGCAAAGTGAATAAGGTGATAAGTCAATTGAAAGGATGCTAAGTCTAATTTGGGAAAGAGAGTTATATCGTGGCTGATCGAATTATGCTATCATGGAAGTTGGCTGAAGTACATATGTTTTGGGGATGCCTAAAATATGTGTATGGATCCAGCCGAAGTGATAGGTTGCGACTAAGATAACATTATGGAAAGAATTTATTGCACTAGCACAGACTTTGGCTAAAATGTATATGTTTTGGGGACGCCTGAAATACGTGTATGGATCCAAACGAAGTGATGCGTTGTGACCAAGATAGAATGCAAGGAAAATGTTGGTAAATCAATGAGAAGTTGCGAGTATTTGGAAAAGAGAAAGATGGAATGAATCGTTGATGGATTAAAATAATACGATTGGATAACTATTTTGAAATGACCAAGTAGGCTGAAATGAATATTGAATTGAAGCTGAATGACTAACTCATTGTGATTAAGTGAATCTAGTAGATGAGTTGTTTTTCTTAAGTTTCGAGGACGAAACTTTTTCTGAGTGGTATATTATGTAATGCCCCGCTTCGCACGAGGCATTTGGTTGGCTTGTTGGATGGGATCAGAATGTTGGACCGTGACTTATGTTGGAGATCAGAAGAATTGAGACTGATGCAGTCTTTCTTAGCTGGCTAGACGGAATGGGTATTGGAACGTGGCTCGCTGGTAGAGCTACGCTTAGTGGGATCGGAGCAGGAAGACCGTTAAGGCAAGTGGAACTGTCCTTCTTCCTCCTTATTCCTGCATGCTTAATAAATGGAATAATGTGATGCTATGAATATGAATATGTCCCTAATGTTTCTTATCTTGAATGTTGAATAATTGTGATGCGATGCTTTAGTTGCTAAATCAATAGAGATGCCTATGCTGGAAATCACTGAATGAATAACACATGAACTATTGAACTGCTGAACGAATTACACTCGAACTGCTAATGTAGGATGATGCCTGAGAATGAATCAATAATGTCCCTTATGCTTAATATTGATGAAATGAATGAATACTTGAGTAATGAGATGCTACGAGAATGATACCCATAGAAATGAACTGGCTATGCTATTAACACAAAGAATTGAATAAAGCACTAGAATCATGTACTTTCTACATAACTGTTCCTGTTGCCTGCTTCCTTATAAGCAATAAAAGAAGAATATTGTCCCTATGATATGAATGAAATGATGCAGGTCCTATCGATATGAATGAAATGTTATTTGTTCCTCTTAGAAAGGAATGATATGAGAATTGTTGCAATGAATGATGCAATGAGAAATAATGAGGCTTGGGATCATTGAGATCACTAAGTGAACATGTGGAAATATTGGAAATATGGGATGATGAACTGTTGCCTTTTCCTATCTTATTATTGTATCATGCGACTTCGAACACGATCGGGTCGGACACGCATTCGCATGACCATAGACGTACTTGTATACAAGGATTTCCTCGAACGGTACCCGCGGCGGTGGGATCGAGTCGGCCTAGGAGGAATTGGTGCTTTGGTAGCATGGTATTGGGATCCTCATTCGGGCTCGCAACCTGGTGAAGGGTACATCCCATACCCTATGAAGTCCTATATGGTACGTCGACATGGTGCACAATCACCAGTGGTCATGTAGTCAGGATGCATGCTAATGAATGTTTTATGCAGACAGAGTAAGTATATCATATTATCCTGTATTTTATGCAGGTACGAGGGAGTTGGCTATCGGTAAGAAATTACTTAAATGTGATGCATGCAGTATATGCTGGTTGAATGGTCTGCTTAATTATGCTAAACAAGTCAATGATATGATGTTGCCTTTAAATGAGAACCTCCTTAACGTGCTAATTTCAGTATGTCAACATGTTACGTTGCTATGTAAACTGCTTAAGCATAACTAACATGCTAAGTGATGCCTTCTATGAGAATTGTCATAACATGTTCAAATGTTAGAACTAATGATGCCTCAATGATGCCTTTCCATGATAACACTAGTATGGTTTACTGATGCCTTCACATGAATGCTGCTAAGAATATGTTTACATGTTTCACTATGTTTATTACCCATGAACTGTAAACTGATGTTAGGCCCCAAGTAGAATGATCACTCTAATAAATGCTTGCTTAAATGATCACTTTAATGTTGGTTCATGCGAGTGGGTTGGATTCTGCTCGCCAGTACATAGATGATGTGCTGACCCACATTTTGTGGGCAGGTGCTCATGCTTGGAATGTTCTACACACGAAGATTTTGCTTGATTGGTTCCGCAGCATCGAAGATTTGTTGGGCATACAGAAGCTCTTCTTGTACAAGATGATGTCTTCTGTTTATAAAGGGCATAATGTATGGAACATTGTAATCAGTTGTACCAGTGAGATTGTAAGCCAAGTCAGTGTATCGAGTTGTAATCTAATGTATCCAAGTATCAAATGTAAGCTGTATAGCATTGTTCAGTTGGCTTCCAATATAAAGTGAGATATGTTGTAAGCATTGTACTTCAATACAAGTCTTGTACTCTTCTTTAATTATCAATAAAGAGAATAAAGTTCTATATATCTCTGTGTGACTTCAAGTTATCCTTTTATCTCCGCTGCTATAAAGAAGTGATGTACTTCTATTCAATAAGAAAGATTGTCCTCATTAACTTCAATTTGTCTGCTCCTGCCGCTGCGATGTGTTTCTATTTGAAGATAATAAATTTTGTACCATCTTTGCCTTGTACAAGTGCAATACCAGACTTATACGACATCACGCCCAAGCGAGGACGATCGATTCCAAGAGATAAAATATGTTAATAAATGACTCTACGAATCGGGGCATGACAGCAAGCCTCGTTAGGTAGACGCAGACAGCTAGCTGGGTTTGAAGACTACAAAGGTCTTCCATATAATGTGCTGAATCATGTCGAATTAGACATGTTATGATGTCCTTCCAAGCTCCACCTGAGCTCCAGTCATCCAAGGAGTATCCTAAAAATATAACAAGTTCAAGAGGAGTCAGACACATAAAGTCAGTCATACTATATAGCAACAAAGAACGAATGGAAAACTGTAAAAGTTTTATGTGCCCAAAAATGGCAATCGTACTTCTTAAAAAATAGTACAATAGTTGACAGTCTTGCCTACTTGTGCAATACATGTTGTGTTCAGAACATGATCAAAGAGGAAATCATTGCTATAAAACTTCGTGTGAAAAAGAGTGATCGGTAAAGAAAAGAAGAAGTATACTTCAGAAAAGTTTAACCTTTTAAAGATCGATCTTTCTCCCGACTTCTGGCATAACCAAAGAGTAGTTTTCTTAGCAAGGTGATGCTCAATCCTCTCACAAGTCTGCACAAGCTCGCTGAAGTGTTAATCAGCAAATACATGGTTAAAAGTGATGATGACAAATTATGTCAAAGTCATGTCCTATTCATAGGAACGGAGACTCGCCATACAACTAGGTTCTATGCGACGTGATTCTGGACAAAGAGATCAGCTCAGCATTAACTATCGCATGATTTTCTGTTCCTGAAATTACGGATCAGTTGACTTAGCCTCGATCCAAGCAATTGCCAGAAACGACCGCCTCAAATTCAAAGACAGTACAAATTTTGAAGGATTCAGTTAGAGAAAATGACAGCGTAGCAAGTGATCTAATGCGTCCAAAGCTCTATATAATAGAATCCTCTCTCTCTCTCTCTTCCATGCTTATTGTTCAAAGTATTTCAATACTTGTTCAAGTTTTAAAAACTTTGAAGAGGGTCATGTAGAAGTATAAAAAATATTTAAAAAGAGATGCATAGATGTAATGCATCCCAAGCATAAATGTTCCTTGAGTTGGAAGCTGCTAGAAAAGAAAGATACATGATCATCGAGCCAATCGTGCTAACTTTTCGAATCATTTCCATGAGTCTGAAGTATAAATATTCCTCGATCTATGTTCCTTGACTCCGAAGCATAAATGTTCCTTGATATATGCTAACTCAAATCATCGAGCAACATCTATTCCAATCCTTAGAGTCATTCTCAAATATTTGAATCATTTTTATGCACGCTATCATCCAATCGTGCTAATTTTTCGTATACGATTCACATCGACGTCCTCGATCGAGTTATCCGTTCATACACTTTAACTTTTCTTCGATTCAGTTTTACCTACTCAATCGTTTTTGTATTTCGTACTTGCGTAATCCCAATCTGGTGTGTATTGTTTCTAGTTCGTTCGAATCAACTCGTCAAAATCTTCAAGATTACCACTTACTCAATGATACTAAATCTAAGGCTTTGCATACATGCGATGCTTGCTGATAGACTCATTGGCACCCCATATCCTCTAACGATCGAAATTCCCGAGGCTATCCTATACACCACTCAGGGATGAAGTTATTCGACAAATCTTCGAAACAAGTTTTGAATCACAACCGATTATTTTGAATCTTCGTTCGAACCCTTTCTCAAAATCCAAGCACGATTTACCTATATCATATTGACGATAGTATCGTTCGATGGCATCCCTATCGATAGTCATCTTGTATTCTATGAATCAAGTCAAACTCATTCATATTTCGATACGATTCGAATTTCGCACACGACTTTGCTAAGGTAGACGTAATTCTTGGTGTATATGCCCAGTCCGACTTAGCCAATCGTGTCTTACGTGAAACATTTTTGTTTTATCAAAAACTAATCTCATACGATTGGCAAATTACATAGACTTTTTGTATGAAAATCCTGCAGAACATTGAGAGAGAGCGCACCAAGGATATCGGTTTGCAGAAACGACATTTAACTTGAAGCCATCAAAGTTAAATAATTCAATCGAAAGTCCAAGGACGTAAAGCCGTGCTCTGATACCATTATGTCACGCCCCGGTCCCGTATGACCAATCGTCCTCGCTAAGGCATGATGCACATGAGCCTAAATTACGCTCACGCCAGGCAGGTTCCATAACGGCCGATTACAGGCTAAGCGACGGGGTCGTCACACAGAAGTCCCAAGCAGAAACATTAAATAAGCCAACAGAAAGTTAGAACCAAAACACAAGTCAACAAAAGAGGCTCTTTATTGATATTGAACAAGGATTACAAAAGTGGAATGAGGCCATGATCATAATCACTCAGTCTCACTCTTCTCTCAAGTTACCAGTTACTCTGCTCTCTCTCATTTCTCAATACAAAGCTTGACGAGCCAGCGGATACTTCAGATAGGCGATGTCCATACATTATGTACCATATAAGTCCAGACTCCATGCGATCGCATGCCTCGAAATGCCAAGGAACTCTGTGCCTCGATGCATCCAAGCGAGCTCTGCGCCAATGAGCTTCTACCTGTGCCTGCACATGGAAACTGTGTGGGTGTCAGTACTCATCTGTACTAGTGGAGTGAGCTTCTTGTCCACCCATACAAAACCAATATGTTCATTTAATTTGTGCAACATAAGCCCCTTATGATTTTCTTTCTATTCTTGCCTTAGGATCAATTTTAGAACCTAGACGCCTGGCCTATTTTGTGTATCTAGACCATCACCGTGCCTCGCACTGATAACTTACTTATCGTTGTGCCTCTAGACCATTTTCATATTTGCAATATTAATATACCGACTCGTGCTTGCCTTTCGTGCCATACTTCGAGACACAATAACATGGTCGTGCCATAAACTTGGTCCGTGCTTCAACATCGAGGCCGTGCCTCGCAACTTAACATTTCTAAACCAAACTTACCTTACGGCCCTTCTTGACTTAACTCAAAATAACTCAAATCTGACTTATGCAACTATATGCCAACGACTTAATGATCGACGCCACATCTCGTGTCGAAGCACGTATCTTTGCTATAGCCAAATCTTAGGCTTCATACTAGTGTTGCAACCGTGCATACCTTTCCTTGACTCAATTTGTGCCGTGTTTATACTTCCTTTGATTCGATCGACACCATGCGTACGAATAGTCGCTCACCACGCCAACTTAACTATATGAAAGGTCACTCCATTAACTAGCCATCGTGGACATAACTAGGAATACGATGGGTCGGTCAATGCAGGTAGCTAGCCCCAATGACAGCCCATAGAATTCCTGGTTGCCTATCTAGCATCAGCTATATCGTGTTTCCCTATGGCCGAATCGATTCCTCTGGCCCCAGGTTGTCATCCAAAGAAATATCGCCCTTGTGCACAAGTTGTCCATGACCATGCACCTATGAGACTTCATCTAGACTCACGTAAATGCAAGGCCTAATTTGTGCTATGACTCAAACCCTTTGCATATCGTGCATTAAAATCATATTTGAGCAAAACGTGCTCAGAACCATGAGACTCCGAAATGAGGGACCGCCTCGGCGACAAACCATCGCTTGAACTCTCCATTCTTTAAAAACCTAGGAAACGGCTACTGCATATCCTTCCTGCTTAACTTGAACAAAACGTGTTCTTTATGTGCCATAGACCGTGGCTAACTTTTTATTAAACCAATCGTGGCTTGTGCCTTAAACCACTTGTGTTCTATACGATGCTACCGCCCAGGTCATACTCTATATGACGAGCCTTGAGATCGTAGGACTATCTGGCTATGACAACCACAGAAAATATGGGACAGTAGTTAGATTGACTTCGATTGCCCGATATAACTTTTGTCTAACTCAATCATGCAACAAGTTAACCCATGGGATGAGCAAAGGCTATGCCAAGCCTTACATCGTAGAAATGTGCATTGAGATTTATGGAACACTTTGTTATGCCAAGCATTAGGCATTGGGATAGTGCATTCTTTATCAAGCATTGGACAGTGGGACCATGCATGCTTTACCAAGCATTTATATCATGCGACGCCTATGGCTATGCTAATTCCATAGCCATGTGGCAACATAGACCAACTTTCTTTCTCCCAAGCCACAGGACGAAGGACCGAGTGTCATTTTGAAAGTACGTCGTGCACAATTTTAAGCCGACCGTAGGACCTTTCCATATTCTAACTCAATCTGACCCAACTTGGGATTATTCCCTTAGCGATGTAGATTCGCCTATTTTATTATCAAGCCTACTTGTGTATTTAAAAACTTTCATTTTATTAGTGTGAAGGCCAAGCTGAGGCAAGTTCACCGAAGCTACCTACCTGAGCAAGGAGTCACCTCGACCGAGCACGACTTCAAGCAAGCCGTTGCATGGCTAAGTCCGAACGTCTTTGGTGTTTTGATTCCTCCAGTTAAACTGAACGGGACAGGGCACTACAACCTTCATCAAATAAATCGTGTGCTGACATGGCAGTATTTCGTGCAGCACGTCTCAAAATACGTGGTGAGCTATACGTAATTCTCGAGCACGTTCACTCCCTACTATCCCCTAAGGCTTATACGCCTACTCAGTTTCCTGCATCTCTGAGGCAGAAGATAGTATATTTTCTGAACATACGTACATGGCTATTCCAGTGAAAAAAAGCTATAAATAGAGGAAAGTTTCTTTCTTGCGAAGGACACAGGAAGATACACAGAGCACATGCATAAGGTGAGACTACAGCTTCTTTGCTAAGAACTTTCAGAGAGAAAGAAAGAGCTTTCAGTGATAAAGTTCCATTCGCTATAGAAAGTTCATCAACAACCAAGCTTCAACAACAACTGCATCAGATCGTCAACAGAGTAAAGAAGTCGAAGTAGACTTAATCTCCATCTCCCTAATCTCCAAATTTTCTTTGTACTAGGAATTCTTGCTCAAGATTCTTGTTGTACTTCTTTTTACAATATTACAAAAGATCCTTTCATTTTTTAGACTCTTTTTGTGTTGAAACATTCATCACCGTTCGAATCTTCTTCATCTAAATCATTGCATGAGACTCTTCTGGCTTAAGCTTTGAAGGCGATTGATTTTGCCTCTTCAAAGTCTTGTAGGTCCAACTCATGGGTCATGAGCTTGCCCATCAGTGTCTCCAATGTCATTGTGGTGAGAACATTTCCTTCTATGATCGCGGTGGCCTTCGGGTTCCAGTTCTTTGTTAGAGCTCGCAATACCTTCCTGATCTTCTCGTGATTGTTGTAATCTTTACCAAACGATTGTAGAGGATTACTAATATCAAGGAAACGAATAAACATCTGTGTAATTGAATCACCAGATTTCATCTTGAATGACTCTATTCTTGTGTCAATCTACTGATTTTGGATTCTTTTCCTTGGGAAGTCCTTTCATGAGTTACCTCAAAAAGTCTCTAAATTTTATTAGATGTGGTACAAGTAGATATATGATTAAACTCGATTTTATCAATCACACAGAATAGTGCATTGATGGCTTGTACATCTAGACTAGCATGTGTCTTCTCATGCTCAGTGTATTTGTCATGGGACTTGTCTACTACAACACCATCAATCACTGTTCTAGGTGGTTTTTTGTAACCGTCTATTACTATCGACCATAGGTCGAACTCCAGTTACTTAATAAAGAAACTCATTCGTATTTTCTAGTAGGTGTAATTTGTTCCATCAAATAGTGGGGGTCTATTTGTGGATTGCCCTTTACCATTGAATATAGATTTAACGGCTACATATTTATACTCTCTAGATGGTTATGTATATGTATAACCTGCTTTGATACCAATTGTAGGACCATTAACCACCTCTAGAGGGGGTGAATAGAGTGTGTGCGTATGCAGCAGAATAAATTTCATAATTAAAAATTTATATACTATGGCAAGTAAGAGCAAATGAAATAGCAGTAAATCACTTACAAAGAAGTAAGAGTTAAGAAGATCAAACTCAGTGACACAATGATATATACTGGTTTCCCTCATGGAGGACTAATCTAGTCTCGAGTACTCCTGCTTGATGTTAATCCACTATGGCACAAGCTTTAACTGAGTACATGCAACTCTTACAATATCGTGCTTGGGGACAAGTGCACGACCGACTTCACAACACCATGCTTGGCGATGAGTACACGACCGACTCCAGACGGTGATTTGAAAACTGGAACATTTTTTTAAATTTAGCCTCCGATACAACTCTTCAACACCAAACTCTAGATTAAGCAGAAACTGTACTGGCTTGGCTAAGAGTAGTATAGGCTAGATTTGAAAGTGTAGCTCGTAGAAAATACTTAGAAATAAATAAAGAAGATAAGGAATGTGTGAATGAGTGATTTGAAAATGTTAAAGTTCTCTTCTATTTATAGTGTTTTTATTGATCGAATTTGGGCAAAATTTTGATACAGAAATCTTGCATTCGAATGTTGGATACAGACTTAGAGGGAATACAAAATTATGTTCAAACTGCCCTGACCAAACTTGGGCCGAGTTTTAGCCGAGTTCTATCTGAGTTCTGTTAGACCGAGTTTGGGCCAAATTGTTGGATTTTGGCTTATTTGGAATATGGACTTTGGATACGTATTTGTGGATAGGTAGGCTATGATTTTTGTGGACTTGAGATTAACTAAGCCAGTACCAATCCTAATCAATCTTACATATTTTTCCTAGATTCAATAAGAATAAAAATACAGAATAAATATGTAAAAATTGATCTTGATTCTATTGTGTTTGGTTCTTGATGACGACGAGACTTTGTAGCTTGTAGCAGTAGTAGGTGCAGTCTTGAAACCTATAAACCTGTAGCAGTATGCATATTTTGTGTATCGACGAAATTTGACGTTAATTATCAAAATCAAGTGTGATCATGACCAATTGGCCAACAATAAATACATTAACCCCCTTATGTTACATAAGTAGTACATGAACTACCCCTATTTTGAAACTAATTATATGGACTACCCCTCTCATTTATAAAAAAAATTAAACATAGGGGTAGTTAGTGATATAACTTCCTATAGTAAATATAAAACATAGGAGTGGTTCGTGTAATTAGTTTCAAAGTAGGGAACGAATCCTATCTTTTTCCTGCAATTATCTTCCTCTACCAAGCTTGATGGGAATGAAACACGAAAACTGTTTCCCCAAACCAAAGAGACATCGAGAGAACCAAAGAAAAAGCACACAAAATCAAATCGCCAAAATCACAAAGAAAGCCAAACACGGACACAAGCAATTTTTGACGTAGAAAACCCTTGCAGGAAAAATCAAAGGACGATTGGAGTCCAACCCTGAAAAGCATCCACTAATAGAATAAAAAATACATCAACTCCTTACAAACTCCTCACTGATCCAAACGGATCACCATAACTCCTTGAAGAAGAAAATACGATTACAAGCACACGAAGAACAAAGATGACGAGAAAGAATTACCCAAAACGATCTCCTCTTCGATGTAGCCGTCAATCCCCTATTTCTTTCTCCAATAGTTATAAAGCACTCTTGCATCCTTTTGTAATGTTTAGAGATATATTTTAAGATTAGGAAACACCTAATATATATAGCTTGAAAGCTACATCTAATCTGAACCATTGAGGTATTCCTGTTATATATAGGAATACTCAATCCAAAGAATTGATGTATTCCTTTTATATATTGGAATATCCAATCCAACTCCATTGAGATATTCCTATTATATATAGGAATACACAAGTCGACTCTGTGGTGTTTTCCACATAGGTTGGGAATGTCACGTCTCGGTTCCTCAAAACTGATCATCCTCGCATAGACGTGATGCCATGGGATCCCAAGTTGCGTCGCACAAGACAAATACCAAAACAGCTGATTAAGCAACTTAGCAACGGGGTCGTCGCATAGAATTCTCGAGCAAAAAAGTTGAAATAACACAAATTCATAGAAACAAAATCCTTTTTTATTGACATTACAGCTGAATTTACAAAGGCACGAGGCCAAGATTACAATCTGTCAAGTTTACTCTCTATTTCCCTCTCTGAATACAATCACTCAGCGCTCTCATCTCTCAATACAAAAGATCATGCCCTTAGCCTTACAACTTGAAGAAGGTGATGTCCATACATTACGTCTCGTATAAGTGAAGTCTTTAACGCGATCACATGCCTTGAAATGTCAAGAAAACTTCATGCCTTAACACATCCAAGCGAGCTCCACAACGAACGAGTTGCTACCTGAACCGGCATACAAATTGTTGGGATATTAGTACATCGAATGCATTGGTGGGGAGGCCTCTCACCCAATCATACAAAACCAACACATTATTTTAGTGAGTTTGTATTATGATTTTAGTGGTCTTTATAATGTTGCCTTAGGATCAGTTCCATGGCATATACTATAGGCCTACTAGTATCGCAACATTGTGATAGTGCTACGCAACCGAATCAAAGCTTACCCTTACTTTCCATCTTTCAATATACAAATGATACACTTATATCATAACAACTTAGTGCCATATTGTCGAACTATACTCTAACACATTGCGTCATAAGGCGTATCTTTGCATAAGCCAAATCTTAGACTTAAAAGTTATGTTGCGTGTCATGCATCCACTTCTTTACTCAAGTAACACCGTGTATGCATATTGCCACTAGCATGCTTGACTCAATCTATATGAAGGGTCACTAGTGACACGCCATCTTGGACATTATTAGGATAAATGGTGATCCCTTCAATGTAAGGTAGTAGCCCTACTGAAGGCTCCTGAATCTCCCAAACAACTATTCCTTATTCCTTCTAGGTCGACATGATCCCGATGCCCAAACGATTCATTTGATAAACTAAAACATTGTCCACAAGTTGTCCAAAACCACAAACTTACGAGAACATATAGACTCAACGTAAATGCATGGCCTATCTGATAATATGACTCAAGTCTTTATTCCTCTTAAGCTTTCCATCTCTACGCAGTTCCAAATCCAGGGACTGTCTCGGCGACCCACGGTCATGAGAACTTTTCTGAACCCGAGTACGGCTACTGGATAGTCTTTCTGCCAAACTGAATTAACTCATATTCTCATCTAAACTCAGGAATGACTATTTGATAGCCCTCCTGGTTAACTTAAACCTACTGTATTCCATAAAGTGCCTCAAACGATGCCATACTCTATACGACATGCATTGAACCCGTATGAACGTATATACTGTGACATCGAGTTGATAGTTCGTGGGACAACATAAAACTCTACTTTATGCAAATTATAGAAATCGATAGGGCAATAGTCACTTTGAAAACATAGTGTGAAGCATTGTCTAAGTCGCAAGTTTAGCATTTCCATGTTCTATACAAATCGACCCTAATATGAGATTATTCCCTTAATTATGTGGGTTCAACTCTTTTATTAGCATGCGTAAATTTAAAGACTACGAAACAGGCACGTGATTCATTTATTAGGTGTAAAGGCAAAGCAGAGACGAGTTCATCGATGAGTTGCCTTAACCGAGCAAAACTGTGAGCAAGTCGCTGCATCGCCAAGTTCGAACGCCTTTGCGTCCATTGATTTATCCTTTTGAACTGAGCGGGGCGGGGAACTATATAATACACCACTCAGAAAAAGTTTGATCCTGGAAACTTTCTGAGTACTAACTCATTTAACTATGTCACTTCTATATTCAACTCGAATTCACCTGGCATAACATTGAAATCTCTCGAATACAACTTCCTATTTGTTTTCTCAATCCAAGCTGCACTTCGTGCCTTAGCCAAATTTCGTATCGAACAACTATATCATCCCAAACAATTCAACTATATCCCAAAACTTAACCATCAAATTCTTTATCTTTAACCATACTATTCTTTTTTCTACTATATCTCAAAACTTAGGGCAACTATAACTCGTCGCACACACGAGCAACTTAGATCTAGGGTAATCCCACCCAAGCAATATCCTCATCATTGCAAATCAAAACATTAACCAAGTCAAACACTCCTAATCGAAACCCAGTGTTACCCCTCAATCAAATTTGAACAAAATTTTCAAGTCTTCACTAACTTTCTAACCAATCCTTCAAACTTGACTGCATCAATGCCTCAATCATAATCCCACATATCGATACTCAATTCTTGCTAACCAATTTCACTATATTTCGAAGTTATCCTTTGCATCGTCTATGTTCTATCTTTCAAAAAATTGAACCCTTAAAACGACCAGTCGAAATTTGAATCTCTTGTTATGCACATCCCGAATCCACTCTTCCAAATATGATCTTAATTCCAATAATAGCATTCAAAATCGACAATGTATAGATTTTCCTTCATTCAATCCTCAAGAACAATTTGATATATATATATATATATATATATATATATATATATATATATATATATATATATAATTCATAATTCAAACGAGATTACAAAAACTCCAAAAAACTAAAGAAACATATATAGTACGGGCACCTCCACATGGGAGCATCTGATCATCACCTTCTTCACTTGTCTACGAACTTCTGATATCAACTGACTGGAGGAGAAATTATAGGCTTCGTAACGCCCCTTGTTACGATTTTTCCATAGGACCCAATGAATAGGTCCTACGATAATCTATTTTACATGCTTCTGACGCTTTCTCCACCATTCTATGAATCGCCGTATTAGATCAGAACTTCACGCACGGACCCCAACTGCAAGCTAGAAATATAGCCAGACAACTTTAGCCATCTTCCCATCAGTAAAGACATGTTGCGTGGACACATTAGCTCTATTAGAACAGTAATGTTAAGCCGAAGCTACGAAATATCCAAGCTTCATGATATTGTCATCTGTCGGCAATTTATTCATAATGATCCTCCATAGCAGTATAGACCATATAGTTGGAATACATTTACCCTATATTTGTTTGAAAGATGGGTCTCCAGGAAAATGTATTCGTATCTGATTCCATGCCGACTGAATAGAAAATTTACCTGTAGGATTCAACATCCAAATAAAGTCTCCCACTACTAGAATGAGTCATATTGGCGACATCCAAAAACGTCGCTAATAAGTAAAAATACGTCGCTAAATTAATTTAGCGACGTAATTAGCGACGGAATAAGCAGGTCACGAAAAGCTAGTCGCAGATCAAAAGTTCGTCGCCAATCGTCGCTGTTGCGACGAATAGTCTACGACGCTAAAACGTCGCAAACTTAGCGACGTTCGGCGACATTTATAGTACGTCGCCAATTTAGCGACGTATAAAGTGAAGTTTATTCGTCGCATGTGGTGACATGGCAAGGTTTGCCATGTCAGCATGCTGGGCGACGTTTAGCGACGGCCCATCGCAGTTAGCGACGTCCAGATACATATTTGCGACGTACTTCTGCATCGCAAATTCGTCGCCAAACGTTGCAATCCATCGCTAACATGCTGGAAAATTAAAAATAAAATAAAATACAATTTTCAAATCCTGCACACTGTACTTTATATACAGTTTAAACAAAAATACTACACTTTATATACAGTTTAAACACTAATCCTGCACACTGTACTTTATATTCAAATCCTGCACACTACACACTATACTTTATATTCAGATCCTGCAAACTGCACTTTATACTTTACACTGCACTTTATATCATCACAAACATCATCACAGACACATCATAGGGCCAATACATACAACTCATAACAAACATCATCACAGACACACATCTCGTGTCACAAACATAAATATATTCAAATCCTGTATACTTTACTTCACAGACACATCATCACAAACATCCAATAGAGTCAAATAAAAATGGGAGATGATAAAAAGTCTCCCACCAAGTGTATAAACAAAAGTGTACCAATAAACAATTTGCCCATAGGGCCAATACATACAACTCATAAAAAAATAATGAAATCACTGAGGACCCCTGTTGCGCATCTGAGATAGCATGTACTCATACTGCTCCTGTGTGAGCTGCACCGTAGGGGCAATAGGAGGCAGTGCAATGTCTACAGTCGGTACCGTCGATGGACCAGAAGGACGTATCTGCTCCAGCTCTCACAGTCGCTCAGTATGTGCAGCAAGGGTACGCACCATCCTCTGAGTACTCTCCTCAATCGAAGTATGTACTTGAGTGAGTGAGGCAGACATGGTCCTCTACAATCCCTCCAGCTCGACCTTCTACGCTCTATGCGCTACGTAGACTCGGTGAGCATGTGTAAGCTGGCAGCTGTAGCCTGCTGCAGACTCATCAGCTCCTATATACTTCGTTCGACCGCATCAAATCATTCGGTGATCATCGGATCATCGTATCGTCGCTCTGCGGTATGGTGATCAGAAATCTGCTGCTGTAACTCGCGACGCAGCTCGTCGATCTGATGACCAATATCCTGAGCTCGTGATGACGCCTGCGAAGCTGGACACTGCGCACTGACAGAGGGGGCCCGGGATGACTCTGAAGCCAAATAGGTGCCGTAGGATCCCGTACCATAGTATGTACCCTTCCGAAGACCACCAACGGCGGTCATCCAGAGGTCGTCCGGCGATGGAACTGTAGGCGGCTGGGAGGAAGTACCAGCCCCTCCCTCTGCTGGCGCACTCTAGCCAAAAAAACTTGGCCTAGAATAATGTTTGCTAACGTCTAAGTGTTTGCTAAAGTCTATATTGATATTTATTTTCCTATTTTCTAAATTATAGTAAATTAATATAAAGAATAGAACAAACATATGCTTGCGTCATCCTTTCGTCAATGAACTCCCCAGTCCTCCGATGGGTGACCAGGAAGACGGTCACCATGTTGGGGTCCTCACCCTTTTTTACCTGTTAAAATATATTATCTATTATTAGTATTAAATATTCTATCCAACTATATATAAACTGATGTCTGTCATAGGAAATGTACCAGACGACAAAAATGCTCCGTCATAGGAATGGAGCCACCATACCACTTACTGGCGCTCGACCGCGCCACCTTGGCCTTGTCAGACCGCTCCTGGTACCTGGCCTCGCCGAATCTAGCCTTCATCGTAGTCCACTGTTCTGGTGTGATCCAACCATGGATCGGCTTTCCGGAGCGATCACGAGACTTCTGGTCGTGGATCACATCACGGTTGAGCTTGCCTGCGACGGCAGAAAATTGGGCCTCGATCTTCACCGCCCGGTGTGGTGGATAGAAATAGGTCCTCTATAAGAAGTAAAATAGAAAAGTTGTATAATATACACAAATAATTATTAAAATTTAAAAATAAACAATTTGTTTACCTTAAAGTGGGCCAACCAAAAGGCCTTCCTATCTGCGGGAGCATCTGAGAAGTTAATCCAAGGCCCACCATAGTTCTGCCTCAGAAATAACCCCAGCTGTCTCTGTACTACTGGAGCCCGATATCTATACAATAATAAATTTCATGAATATATATGTACATATAATCATTTGGAAAATATATATTAACTAATTAACTTACTTTGTAGGCCCGTTCGTCCAAATCTCCATACGCGTCTCGTTTGGGGGAGCGCATGGAGGGTCGCTCCCACCTCCTGTCTGGGCAGGATCAGTCTGATCGCCGTCCTCCATATGCTCAGCGTCGGCTCTCTCCATGGAGCCATCGGTATGAAGAATGCTAGACATGGAAGAAATGCTGGACGCGGGATGAGAAATGCTGGACGACGAGGGAGGAGTCGCCAACCTGCTGGAACTGCCCTGTCCCGGTAATGGACAGGGAACAGAATGGTACACTAGTGTACTCGAAGATGAGGATGAGGGTACGAAATCTGCATCCCCAGCCCGAGCACACGGGACTGCCTAATATAATATCCTCCGCATCATTTTCCTGGTCTAGTCATACCTGATAATAACATATGACAATAAAACAAATATACATATTTATATGATAGACATCACAGATTTTTGAAAAATATCATAGTCACAGATAAAAGTGTCACTAAAGTATCACAGATTTATATGATAAAAGTGTCACTAAAGTGTCAAATATGATGATAAAACAAACGTACAGATTTAATCCTCTTCTGAAAATTCATCTAGTTCGTTTAGCTCATCTTCTTCTTCTTCTTCCTCATCTACATCTTCACTTTCATCTGCATCTTCGTCTTCAGATAATTCTACTTCTTCTACACAATTAGATGTGTAATGAGGAGTGTCCACTTCTATAATATTTGTTACAAGAGGTAGTTCATCCTCTTGATAAGCTATATCATCAACCTCAAAGGTATTTCTAGCTTTGGTCTTGCATACTGCCCACCAGTCCGACCTTGTTGTTCCCCATTTGGGATAACTTGTGAAGTAAACAAGCTGAGCCTAACTTGATAGGACAAATGGTTCATAGGCTTGATATCGACGCCGATAGTTTATATCCACAAGATCGTGCTTGTCTACTTTCCAACCTTGACCTTTAATCGGATCGAACCAATCACACCTGAATAACACAATCTTACATGCTCTATTCCATATCTATATGTCAGCTCCACAATCTTCCGTAAGATGTCATAGAAATCGTTGCCCGTATCAACATCTTTGTAGTTCGAAGATCTGATACACAAACAGCTGTTTTTGGTGGAATTGAGATCCACAAAGTTGTCTCTAATCGGGAAAGTTGTTGACTTGAACCTAATCTCCCGTAAGATGCCATATAAATCATTGCCCGCATCAACATCTTTGTAGTTCGAAGATCTGATACACAAACAGCTATTTTTGGTGGAATCGAGATCCACAAAGTTGTCTCTGATCGAGATCCACTTCTATCAGAAGACGTTCCCTCGGATTTTTCTATGATACAGAGACAAAAATGCTATATCGGCGATCATACGATGGATTACTGCTTCGATGTCTGTCAAATACAGAAGCCAAAGAAGCCATGCGTGAAGCTCACGATAGAATCTGTGGGGCCCATCAGCCTGGCCGGAAACTACAAGATCGCCTTCGTCGAGTGGGTTACTACTGGCCCATAATGGTTGCAGACGCAATAGGCTATGCACGAAAATACAAAGCCTGTCAAGTCTACGCAGATTTCATCCACCAGCCATCCAAGTTTCTACACCCGACGGTGGCATCCTGGCCCTTCGAAGCATGGGGAATGGACATCATCGGTCCGATCACTCCGCCTTCGTCCCTAGGACATCGCTTTATACTCGCAATCAAAGATTACTTCTCCAAATAGGCGGAGGCTGTTCCGCTTGGAGAAGTAAAGACTTCAAATGTGATCAATTTCCTCAAGCATCACGTCATCTATCGCTTTGGACTGCTCCGAAGGATCATCCATGATAATGGTCCGCAGTTCGCAAGCCACGCCTTCTATCGGTTCTACGACAAGCACCGTATCCAGAATATTGCTTCAATACCATACAACCTAGCGGCTAATGGTCTGGCTGAAGCATTCAACAAAACAATCATCAAGCTTCTCAAGAAGTTCGTGTCATCAAACAAGCGCGACTGGAATGAAAAGCTCAGTGAATGCTTATGGGCGTACCATACCACCGTACGGACTGCCACCGAGAATACACCATTCTCTCTAGTATACGGGCGTGAGGCAATTCTCCTACTGGAGACTCAAATCCCCTCACTCTGTGTGGCTCTCACATACAGATTGACGACGGATGATAATCATCATCGCAGACTATAAGAATTGGAGGCCCTAGATGAGAAGCGCCTACTAGCTCAACAACGAATTGAGCTATACCAGGCACGTATCTCCGAAACCTTCAGCAAGAAAGTTAAAATCAGAATATTCCAAGTAGGCGACCTCGTTCTGGCGGTTCGGAGGCCGATGGTTATGACTCACAAAACCGCCGGTAAGTTCCTGCCAAAGTAGGAAGGCCCGTTCATCATCGATGCTGTATTCTCCAATGGAGCTTACCGTCTCGCAAAACAAAATGGAGACTTGCTCATGTTGCCCATCAACGACAAGTTCCTAAAGAAGTATTATGTCTGAAATGATATCTGTTAAGGTGTTGAGTTACGTACCCACTGTAACCGCTGAACTAACATCCCGCCTACAAATTTGCCACAGCAATGAGTTACGTACCCCCTGGTACCACTGACCTCACATTTCGAAAATAAATCTTTCGAAGCAATGAGTCATGTACTCTCTCGTACCGCTGAACTCACATCCCGACTATAAATCTTCCAGAATGACGAGTCATGTACTCTCTCGTACCGCTGAACTCACATCCCGACTATAAATCTTCCAGAATGACGAGTCATGTACTCTCTCGTACCGCTGAACTCACATCCCTACTACAAATCTTCCAGAATGATGAGTCATGTAATCTTTCGTACGACTGAACTCACATGCCGACTCCAACTCTTCCAGATTATCGAGTTACGTACCGGCAGGTACCGCTGAACTTACACTCTGGTCACTACAGATAAATCTATATCGCCTCTCCTAGGTAGTAAGTCATGTATGATCATACCTCTGAACTTTCCTCCTAAAAGAGCTTCCTCCTTATGATCTAACACCCGCACTTTCAGTGCACAAAAAGGGTAACAAATCCATAGATTTTCTGAAACAACCACGTCGATGCTACCTCTGAGTTGTTTCACTTCCATCAAAAACAAACTGCCCCTCACATAGAACCTCCATGTCCTCATTACCTCTGAGTTGTTCTATATTCCTTTCATGGAGCCCACTCCTGCCACGTCCTCATTACCTCTGAGTGGAAAGGCTCCATCGAAGAAACCCTCATATTTACCACATACTCATTACCTCTGAGTAAGTATGTTGGTTCTCTCTCGACCTATTATCCGTACCCAAAAAAACCAGGGTAAACCAAGGATAATAGGCCCACACATCTCCTCTGTTGACCATAAATGTACACTGTTGACCGTAAATATTGTACTAAGTTTCCTAGTACATGCCCCTCACTTCCCATCATGCCTCGGGGGCCCAGCTGCCCCACGGCATTCTTTCTCCCGATACCAGGAACGTCCATAGCCACCTTACCGTAGATTTGTTCCAAATATCCCCGTCAACTTGTTATCCGTACCTAAAACTAAGGTATGCCAAAGGTAACAAGTCCACAAACAACTCCCCAGTGGGGAAAATACCACAAACACCACAAACACAATAAGCAGTACAAATAAATGGTAGGATAAAGCATACTCTTTTGTTTGAAAGACAAAAGTACTACATGTTCTGGGGACCACGTCCCACTTATGAACGAAAAAGAACGAAAACGAAAAGAAAAAAAAAGCCGACTATTGTTCGGCGATACATAGTGCCCTGAGACGATCCCTCAACAAGGCAGTCGACCGCTCAAACCTCTGTTTGACCCGACGTTCAGCCTCCTGAGTCAGCAGCGCCGCATCTTCCAAGGGCGCGTGAGCCCGCCAGCCCTCCTCAAACTTCTCCAGAGCACGTTCCAGGTTAGCGGAAGCTCTGGAAATCCTTTCGGCATCCTGAATAATCAGCTCTTTGTCCGTACGAGAAGCTTCAAGCTCAGACTCCAGGAAGGCCAGCTTCTTCTGAAGTTTGAGAATCTGCTCCCTTATATCGATTACTCTCTGGGAGGCGGCCATTCCCGAGACCTGCAAACCTCGCTCCGGTGGCTGAGCTGGTCGTACAAGGGAGACCGGTCGCCAAGGTCCTTTATTATAACGGGCTTAGATGTATCCCGCGCGAGCCTTATCTTCTCCAAGGCGGTGGTGAGGAACCCTCGCTCCTGATCAATTGCTGTGGACAGATCAGCTTGTCGTAACACTTGAAACTGGGCCACAAGCTGATCAGCCTCCAACAGTTTGGGCTCCAGAAGCGCAGCTATCCCTGCCTCGCCAGAAAGGGTTTTGAGAATATCAGTTTGGCCTTGGACGCATTGTCGGGCCAAGGCGAAAGGGGTTCCCCGCTCCACATCAACTTCTACTCCTCTCTTCAAATAGCGGTAGAAACTATCAACCACATCCTACGACGCCTCATCTAGAACTTCCGTAGAGGATGGTGTCAAAGGAAGTGTAGCTGGCAGTGTCGAAGAAGACGCAACAGAACTTGCCGCCCCTGCCACAAGGGAAATAAATTCTGAGCGAAAGGACGCTTGAATATCGGCCAATTCTTCCTCCGTGGCCCGAACAATCTGGATGCTCGGTAAAGCTGAGAGGTCAACCGCCAAGGTCATACGAGCAAAGGAAGATGTAGGGACCATTGCTCCCTGTCTAGGATGGGCCGCCATATGACCTCCCGAACTCGATCCGGCGGGAGGCCCCTCAAGATAAGTCGGAAGAGGAGGGGGATGCTCCCTTCCACCAAATCCCCGCTAACAGAGCCTACCTTAACAATATCCATCATCGGCACTGAAAGGGCAGGACCTGTATGTCCAGAGCAACCATCAATCAACGTAACCCGAAGGATGTGATAATAGAGCGAATAGGCCTCCTCATTAGTCAAAATTTGGCTCATCTTACCAAGGGAGGATTGTAGAGGCTGAGGTTCGCTTGCAGCTGCCATGGTACACTCACCGACGACCTCCAAGTTGAGTTCATCTGGTTCTTCTGCCCCAGCCACTCCGGAAAGGGATACAACTAGTTCAGCATCACCCTGCTAAAATTCAACTGTCTAAAGGATAGGTGCAGTAGAGCCCCCGTCACCATGGGTTGAGCCCTCAGCAACATAGGACTCCTCGGCCGTCTCCGAAAGAACCCTAGCAGAAATAATAGCGGTACACATGTCACCGACCAAAGTGGTCAGGGCCGGATCAACCTCAGTCGCCGGTTCTCGAGAAAATGACTCCTCCGACGCCTACAAGAGCAAAAGAAAATGATTAGGACATAATACGGGAAAAAGAAGAAGAAGATAGTTATAATTCAAGTCACCTCAGAAACAGCATCAACATCCTCGATAAGTAGCCGACGGGATCTGACAGCAGCCCGTTTTATGGAATAAGTCATGCCGATATCTGCAGACTCACTCATGCTTCGCTTACGCGAAGGACCAGGAACATCAGGCGGCTGATCCTCCACTACTTCATCAAACGCAATGGGCGGTTGGTCCGCCGCCACCTCGTCTAGAAGAGGGAGAGAATCATCGACACCCTGCTCGCCATCTTCTTCATCCGCAGTAGTGGACTCCGAATCTGGCACGGGAACCGCGTTTGCCCTCTGCTTCCTCGTTTTTAACCCTTGGGGCTTCTCTGCCAAGCCGGTACCAACAATAAAACTGGTATGCGGGTCAAAGTTAATAGAAAACCTGCTCGCAGCAACGTGGTAGAGAGCCGCTAAATACAAAATCTCCCCTTGCGTCTCAGCGTCAGGGACCGAGAAACTAGCATGGGTACGAGCAGTATCATAGTAAAGCCAGACCCTGATGCCATCCAGAACGCTGCCTTCAAAGCCCAGGCAAGAGCTGGGACTCTCTAGGAACAGCTGGCCATACCCAGACTGGCGGAAGAATCGGCTAGGCAAGTAAGGTTCCAGGTAGACAGTATTGCGGTTGCGATATACTAAGTGCGAGGGACGGATGTTACGCAACCAAAGAAGCATCCTTCCTGGTAAGAGGAGAGGAGGCCCGGTACCGTCAACATGTACACTCCCCACCTCCTCAGCAGAAAAATAGGGAACAGACACGAAGAAGTTATATCCATCCACACTTGCCAACGCCCTCCGACAGGCGGGCATAGTATTGTACTCCCAGGTCATCCCGCGGTACTGGAAGATAAAAGCATCATCGTCAGTTACACCATCTTCTGGGCCAGGTCTCATCAAAGACCGGCAGTGCATTAACAGCCACCCCATCAAATACTGGTAGGGCAACTCGATTCCCTCAAAGTTCATCGTCCTGTCACGTACAGTAACTTTGGACGAAAAAGTATGGAGGCCACGGTGTATACTGCACACCATGGCCAGAAGAAGAGCCAGTCTGACCCCGAAGACCAGCTTCACGGCAGGAAGGATAAAATTTCGGCGGATCCTCTTAATAGAACCAACTCCTCCGGAGACCACGCAATTCCTTAGCCATACCATCAGGAACCCGGCCAGGATTGCTTTCTTCGACAGCGGCTGGGTATCCTGATAAAAGTAATCAAAGAAATTAGTTTGACTCCTAAACGTGTCGCTCAAGGCCCTCGATTTCTTGGCAGTTAACACCAAATCCTGTACTTGCTCTCGGGTCAGAGGATTCTGGGGAGTAACCCGGCCTTAGGCACCTTACAGAAAAAGGTGGGAGAGCCAAGCTCTAGTCTGCGGAAGGTCCCTTCCGAGCTACTATCTTTCTTGGTCGTCTACTGACAGTAACTGTGGTGACACAGTAACTCCTGATAGACAGCAACGAAACCCGGATATCGTTGCTCTAAATCTTCGAACTCTTCGTTCGTTGGAGTATATACTTCAAACACTTCATTGCCCCAGGGCAGCTTAGAGACTGCGTGCATCTCATAAAGAGCAAGACCAATCTCCCCTCCAGGCGCAAAGAAAGTCCCCGTCCGCCGGTTGTACATCTCTAAGAGAGCCATAAACAACTCCTTGTTGATGGGCAGTCCGTGACATGTGCCCTGGATGGCGTGGTAGAGACCAACCTCACGCATGAAAATCCCATATTTATGCAGAATCCACCCGGTCAAATTGGCCCACGAAGGTATGGGGCGTATCCAGTTCAAAAGCGAGAGCCGGCCAATGGGATAAGACACTTTCCGAGCAAGTTGATTCAGGAAAGTGTCGGCTTGAGAGAAGGAGAAATATGGACCTTGCGTATTTAAAAAGGCACCCGGGGCTAGCCTCATCACGTGGCAGCTGACCGGTTCCCTGCCCGCGTATGCTGATCTAATGTGCTTATTGTAGTGGATGTTACCCACAATCATTCCCGACCGGCTCGGGGTCAAGGATTCCTGCATCTTCCTGTCCACCGGTAACATATTGAACCCTGCCAATGGGAAATGACGCTCCATCTGGAGGATGTGGATCGCCCTCTCAGCAGAAACAAAATTCTAATTCTCAGATATATCCAATACCCGAAAGTTCTTCACAGTCAGGGCGTCCCCGAAGAAGAACGCCGGCTTCAGGTACTTTCCTTCCAATTGCCCTGAGTTCTGCATGGCACAAAAAAAGTAAAAGGGATGGTTCTTGATAAGATTTAGCCTCTCCTCAGGCTCGTTCTGGGGCAGTTGCTCCACCACCTGCCGGACTAGATGGTAAAACCGAACTCCTATGGCAAATTGGGCCTGACCCACCAGGGGTTCTCCTGCAGCATTGACTGGCGGATTTACTGAAAAGAGACAAAAGAAACAAAGTCAGGAGATGGCCAGAAATTCAGAGTTTATGCGACTCTGATTAAACGAGTTCTTATGCGGCTCAATTTTTACAGAACACATGCGGCACTGGTTAGATGAGTCTTTATACGGTACAGTGTTTTCACAAAGTTCATGCGGCTTGATGAGCCCTCATGCGGCTCTGTTTAGGTAGGTTCATATGCGGTTCTGATTTATGGAACGTTATGCGGCACAATCCAATAAGGAGCTCATGTGATTCTGTTCATAGGGGCTTCATGCGGTTCAGTCCTCAAGGCGTTTATGCGGCCCAGACGATCTCATGCGGCTCAAACATAAGGTATACCTCATGCGGCTTGATTATAAGAAGTTCATGTGGCCCATACAGCATACGCGACTTCATAATGATGAAGAACGCATTAAATGCTGAGGAGAAGAAGGCTTGTGCATAAAAACATGCAACATAGCCATTGTTTCAGGGTTTGAAGTGTTCGATCTTCCACATAGTCTATACTCTGGATGGTAGGGTGGACGTCAGGATGGACTGGAGGCGCTACAGTCGGCGAGGGAGCCGCCGTTTTCTTGCCTTTCGCTCCAGCAGAGGCCTTGGAAGTTTTGGAAGCTTTCGAAGCTTTCGGGGCCATTGGTGATGATGATCGGAGAAAAAAGAAAAAAGAGGAAGACAAAAGGAGGCAAAGAAGTTTCTTTATCCTAACAGCATCCTATTTATAGGCCGACATAGGGGAGGGGCACGTGGACCGATAAATCGCTTCGGGACGTATGCTGCAGGCAAAACCGACTCCTCGGATTTTGCCCCCTCTCTTATAAAGAAGATTCATCAAAACACAAAATCCAAATATTTAATAAACCGAATCTTGGGATTCCCTCCTTAAGAGGGCTCCAAATCATAACGAATCAATAGTAATTAATGCCGCCTACGTGGCAGAGAGAACAACATGCGGCCAGAAGCGATCCATGCGGCTAGAGCAGTTCATACGGCTAGGGAGTCTATGCGGCTAGACAAGCCATGCGGCCAAGAACATCCTATGCGGCCAGCGGAGCTCATATAGCCATGATTCTTGTTCAAAGTATTCCAATTTTTCAAATTGAAAACTTTGAAGGGGGTCTTGTAGAAACATGGAAAAGAACAGAAGAAGTCCATGCGGCTCAAAACAGAAGAAGCCCATGCGGCTGAAAACAGAAGAAGCCCATGCGGCTCAAAACAGAAGGAGCCTCATATGGCTCAGAAATCTATCAGAGCCTCATGCGGCTCAGAAACTCTTCAATAGCCTCATGCGGCTAGGCAAGAATCACGTGACCCTATGCAGCTTTACAGTTGGACATAAAGTGACTGCTCCCATTAAATGCTCTGACATAAAGTAATAACTCTGACATTAAAGCTGAAATAATGAACTTCGATATGACGGCATATTCTTCGGGAAACGGAGAAAATCTCCTCTGCAGCTGGCACGATCCACCAACTACAAAGCTCCTTATGCGGCTGCCACCACCCTATGCGACTGATGCTCGCACGCGGCTTAGAGCGTGAAGATCCTCGTTATACGGCTCAGAGCGTGAAGACCCTCGTTATGCGGCTCAGAGCGTGAAGACCCTCGTTATGCGGCTCATGTTATGAGAAGTCACCCTATGCGGCCGCCGTTCTTATGCGACACGGATCATAGGGATCGTCTCCATGTGGCTCAAATATTGAGAGGCCACTCCCATGCAGCCTTGACACCTGGCTAGTCCTATACGGCTCAATTGGAGACCACCCCATGTGGCTCAGATTTTGGAGGCTACACCTATGCGGCTGCCACCTTCATGCAGTTTAAAACCTAAGAGACTACCCTCATGCGGCTGTGGCTCATGGTTATGACACGTGGCAGAAGATCAGTTTCCCACGTGGCACTAAATCAATCAAGAGTTATCAACAAATTCGAACAACCTGATTTAGTACAATCATCATAATTACCCGAATCGAAACAGATTTATGGCAATCACATGGATTAAGCACGTAGCAGGAGATCCGAGCTTCCCAAGATTCATGACAATCAACATTGATTGCCTATACGAATTTTACACAATCAGCATTAATTATCCAGATTCGTTGCAATCAGGATTAGTGGTCCAGATTAATTGCCCACAAAATAGGATCAAGAAAAATGGCAATTAAATCCCCAAGCCGCCGACTTTTTTAGGGTGATCATTGCAAACCCTAATAATGACACCCCACTCCTATAAATAGCAAGGTGCCATTCCCTTGTAAAAAAAGAAGATCAGATCCAGAGAAACAAAAAAATATATAGCAAGGTGCCATTTCCTTGCAAAAAAGAGATCCTATCCACCCGGCTAGACGCACAGAGAGACAAAGGCGCGCGCAGAAGAGTCTTCCTATCTTGAGAGCAGTTCTTCACCGGAGCCAAGGCTACATCTGATCGTCCAAGGAGTAAGGCAGAGCGGCCGTCGCTTTCCCGAGCCTCTACCGTCACCCTCCAGAATCAAAACTAAATAATCGTGCTTAGATTACTGTACCTAGGTTTTCGTCCCTAGGCTTTCTTTGTACGAACGAGTTTGTATTGTGAAGTAAAAGTCCAGTCCTCCCATATAATTGTTCTGTTCTTTTATAATCAATGGCAAACAACACGGTCATAAGCCTTACTCATATCCAACTTGACAGCAATATTACCACCCCAGTACTTGTAATCCAACACAGAAATCATCTCTTGTGCTAATATATTGTTGTCAACATTTCACGGCCTTTGACAAAGCCGCTTTGCTCCTTTGATATAATATGAGAAAGAATATCTACTAGCCTCCTAGCCAGAAGCTTCGAGAAAATCTTATTCACAAAATTATAGAGACTTATCGGCCTATAATCATTAAGCGTCTTCGAGTTTTTGTGTTTGGGAATTGGGAGCAAGAAGGTGCTAGTTATAGCCTTAGGCAATGCAAACCCATCCATGAACAAGCATACAACATCTAGGATATCATTTCCAATAATAGGCCAAGCGGAGAGGAATAAAGAGCCTGTGAAGCCATCTGGTCCCGAAGCACTATTGGGGTCCATGCATTTGACAATGTCGAATAGTTCCTCTATAGTAGGTTTAGCAATAATATATTACAAAAATTTGTCAGATTAGCGACGTTTATAAACGTCGCTAATCTCGGCCAAAACATCGCTAACTTAAGTGAGCGACGTTTTGGAAACGACGGAAAAAAGCGTGTCGCTAATCGAAAAAATGTTGCAATGGCGACATAAATTAGAGACGGTAATAACGTCGCTAAATAGCGACATTATTAGCAACGTTTCTTTGTGGTCATCGATTAGCAACACATTAGCGACGTTTTACGATGATATGGTGACATCAGATTGTCTGCCACATCAGCAATTTAGCGACGTTGTTAGCGACATATGTAAACGTCGCTAAAACTAAGCGACGTATATAAACTTCGCTAAAATTATCGCTAAAACATAGTGACGTATGTAAACGTCGCTAAAAACATCGCTAAATTGGGAAAAAATACAGAATCCAGAATGCAAAATACAGAATCCAACAGAAATCCAGAATCCAACAGAAATCCAGAATCCAAAATGCATAATCCAGAAATACACCTGGGTTCGCCGACCCCTTCGATGGAACACGCAACGCCTGCACGCATAATACATTTCAGAATAGATAAAACATATAAAGAACAAATAATATCCTTAACAACTGGTATAAAGTACAAATATAAAGAACAAAGTCAATATCCTTAAATACGTACAAAGTAAAAATGTAGAGTACAAAGTCCGAAAATGTAAAAACAAAAGTACTGATCGCCTGGAGCTGGAGGAGGAGCGCCACCAGATGACTGTCATCGCAATGCAAGGATCGTCTGATACTCCTTCGGTGACAGGATGACGAGCATGTCCTCCCGTGCACCATCGGATGTAGACGATGCTCCCGGCATATCAGATGGTCGCTCCGTAGCCATCTTACGGAACTGCTGTATCTGCTCGACCAACCACTGTGTAGTCTCCTGCGTAGCACAGGAAATCTATCGCAGTGCCTCAATCGTCTCCCCAAGCCTCTTAAAATGTAAGATGAGCGCAGGATCATCCGTATACGGCTGTGGCTGCAATGCCGCCAACCTCTGCAGCATCTCGTCACGTAGAGTTGCGATTTGTGCATCGATACTGTAAACCCCCTGAATTTTCAGGGAATTTTTAAAATTATTTATTTATTTATTTTTTTTGAAGAATAGCTTGTTAATCTATTTATTTAAATAATTAATTAATTATTTCTAATCAGGGTTTAATTTATATTGTAAATATATATATAGATGCAAGATTACTAAATATTGTTATTTGTTAAATAAATGCTGTTACATTAATTATTAAATTATTTATAAACTCTAACCAAGTTTCATATAGATTTATTATTAGATTATATTTATATCAATAATTAAATATATATAGTGTTATTATTCAATTGGTTTTATTTTTAGATTATATATATATCTATACTTATATAGATGTGGTGTTAAAATTCCTAGCAACCAAACCCATTCCTTAAGTTTAACCCTAACTTAGGCCCAACCCAGTATGGTCCTATTCATTTGGATCTCCTTCATGCATATATATATATGCATCTACTCTCAACCCTAACCCTAAACTTGCCTCCACACAAACCACCAGCCCCCCTTCATCACCGCCACCCTATCCCTCTCTCTCTCTCGTCTATCTCCTTCCCCCCTCACCCGGAGCCCCGCCGTCAATGACGAGACGCGGCATTTCCCGCGCCCGCGTGTAGCATCCGGCGGCCCCCTCGTCGGCGCAACCCCCCTCGTCGGCGAGCCACCCCCCTGCGGCGTGGCAAGGTAACCCCGACCCCCCGTGGCGCTGTCACGTGGATTAAATCCTCTTTGCATGCTTTAAACCAAGTTTTAATAATTAAATTCTGAATATTCAGATTATTGTAAGGATTGTTGTGATGAATAGATTGATGATTAATTAGATCTAAATGTAGGAAATCATTGGTAAATATGTAGGGGTTCTACCCTAATTTTTGTGTGATTTAATATTAATTATTGATATTTATTTATATTTAATTATGAAGTTTCAATGTTAGTAATTAATTAAATGTGTTTTCTATTTTAATTTTTATGTAACATTTTGATTACGAATTAGAGAAAACTTTGTACATGAAAACGTTTGTATAATTAATATAGTATTTTAAAATAATTTTTCCAGAATTTTTATAATTTAATTTATAATTATTTTATGTGAAAAATAGCGAATTTACACTGTTTAATTAATTCCATTTTGATGCTTATTATTTAATTAATAAATAATTAAATAATATAACTTATAAGAAAAATATAGATTTAATTATAAAGTAAGTTATGGAAATTTTCCAGAATTTGATTGGTGTTTAAAATATTATATTTAGATTTATCTTGGAAGTTTTGTATTAATCAAATTGAATATTAAATATTGTTTTCAATTTATCTTATTTATTTGGTTAGTAATTAAATAATACTTATTGAATAGAAAATGTTTGTAATAGCATGTTATTCTGTAGAAAAATAAATCCAATATTTATTTATTATTATTTATAATTATTTGGATTTAGTTGAGAAATTTTTAGATTTATTACATAAGTTGAATATATTATATAATTAATTGTTATTAATTATATAAATATTGTAAATTTTGTGAAGTGATATGATTCTGTTAGAAATGTGTAAATATGGTATTTAGGAATTTATTTTATGTATTTTAGATATATTTACGAATTTTTAAGACTTAAAAGTAATTTTGAGAATCATGTTTAGGTTTATGTAATCAATTGTGTAATAATTATTTATTGATTTAAATAATTATTAATTTTGTGTTACTACTGTGAATTTAGTTTTAATGATTAAATTTAAGGTTGGTGGTGATTTATTTGGATTTATTTAGAATTATTAAGTACTTATTGTTATTATTCAACTAGTTATTTAATAAATAGTTTAATGGTAATAATTCATTTTCTGTAAAATATATATATAATATATATTTATTATTCTGATATTATTTAGTTTATTATTAAAATAGACTAAAAATGATTTTTAAGGATTTTTACTATTTAAGTTAGTATTATTAGGAATTGTGTATTCATGTGTGTATTAAAATGGTTGGTTAATTGATTATCATTAATTAGTTAATTAATTATTAAATATTTAGTTGTAAATAAATTTCAGAATATAAATGGTATGATAATAAGTATGGTTACCTACTTATTATTGTATAATTATTATTCATAAAAATTTGATACTAGTTAGCTAGTAGTACTAGATTAATTTAAATTATATATTACTTAGCAATTAAATGAATTGTTTAAATTGTTTAATTAGTAATTAATTAGAGATAAATTTTGTTTAGGATTATTTGCTTCTCGGGACTCGGACTCTACTTTGGACCCAGATACTCAGTTGCTGGACACAGGCAAGTACACCTTGCTTGATTGTATATTTTTGCAGTTAGTTTATGTTACCTAGTTACTTCTCAGTTGTGTGCACGCGTCTAGTAGTAGTGGACTTATCCCGTGTATTGTGAAGGTATGTGGTACCTTCTAGCCGGACACCGTATCATACACGATCACTATATGAGTGAGTTGAGAGCATGGATTTGTGTGTCGACTGATCATTGGCACGTGAGTTCGCGTCTGGTCTAGTGGTTGGTACAGGTCTACTTATATATACTATGACGTCTTGTATATTATTTGTACCGCGTATACGGTACGGATATACATTGGGTGGGGAGAGTCTACTAGTGGTGTATGAGAATTTCTATTTCCAATGGACGCTGGATGCTCGTAGCCCCTCGTTTCTCAAACCGTAGAACGCTTGGTGGTTGTTTCTTCTTCTTCTCCCCCTCTCATGTGCCACTAGAGATGTCTCGAGTGCATTTTACACATAGATGGTTAGTTTACCTGTCGTATGTTGCATGATATATCCTGTCCTTGTTTGGTTGGGGAGATGTTATGTTACATTTTGTTCTAGTTATTTATATACTGCCCTGTACTATCATGCATGTCGATTTCTTGTATACTTGTTACGTCCCTCTGAGGACCTGGCACCTTTTCCAGATTGGGACGAGCACAGGTACCGACGGACTACGGAGATTGGAGACTTTTGCTGACGAGGACTTCAATGTTGAGCCTCGTGAGTTTCTTGAGTTCTTAGGTGATTTCTGCTAGTGGCTATCTATTTCTTTTCTGGTTCAGTTGTACTCTTCTAGTAGTTCATTCATACATTTATTGGTGTATTATTTTCCACTAGTCATGACTTGTAGTTTGATTCAGAGTTATTTTCATTCCTTCCAGCTTTATTCTGTGATTTTTCCTGTGGATGAGATTAGTATTTACCTGCTTGTATTGTTATTTAGTTGTTACTTCAGCGTACTACGATCGAGTATAGTCCATTAAATTGGGGTTTTTCTATACTTGATCGTACAGCTGGCACGCCACGTGTTCCTGGTCCCACATATCTTGGAACCGGGGCGTGACATGTTTTTAGTGGTGGCCCATGCAGGTCGAGAAAATATTGTTTGGTTACTTTACTGTACCAAGCAAGCCTGCGTATAGGATTAGGACTATCGTGTCTCATCCACAATTGATTATTTTTATCCTTTGATCTCGTTTGATTTCGACTCATTTCAAACTCCTCGAAATACTTGATCTCTTCTTTGATTTATATCTTTTGACTCTTTGACTTCCTTGCAATTATATCCTTCTCGATCTAATCTACCGTACCCCTTGCTTGTCATGATTGATAGAGGTTTGGAAGATGCTATACTATATACACTCTTGAGTAACTATATGGCTAGATGGGTTACCTTGGCAGCTAATTAGGCGGTTGAGTCTATAATTGAATTCTGGGAAAGTACTAAATATTGCAGGTTGATGAACACCATATTTTTGAAAGATATAATTTTGCATGAATGATTAGTTAATTCAAAGTTCAGTAGTAATGATATATCAATTTCGAATGATAGTGAGAAAGATTATACTCATATGGGAAAGACTGTTAGAAGTTGATTAATAAAATAAACTCGATGATCGATTTGAGAGGATGATTTAAAGTTTTGATTTGAGTTTTTTTTTTTTTTAAAAAAATTTCTATGATTGGTTAGAGAGGATATAAAATCAACTTGATGATTAAAAATTTAAATATTCACATTGCTACATGAGATTTAAATTGGTTGATGATTTATGTTGGTTTCCAAAATAGAAGAATAATTTTTTTTTTAAATTTGAGGATAGATGATTGTAAATAGAAATAGTTAAGAGTTGCCTATGAGATTTCTATTTCTTTAAAGATTGAATATTTTGACCTTGATGAAAAAAAAGGGTTTATTTAAGAAGAATTTAGAAATTTGATGTATTTCATAAAGTGATTTAAAATTTGGAGTTGGGTAATTTTAATCTAAAAATTTTGAGGAGAAAAGAAAAGGATGTTTGTACTATAATAAAGTTTATTTCGAGGATCGATTTAGAAATTTGAGGTATTTTTTTTGTGATTGAATTTTATTTGATGGAACAAATTTTGATTGAAAAAAAAATTTGAGATTTAAATCTTTTTTTTTAGATTGATAAATTTTTATTGAAGTTTCTTTTGGAAAAAAAAGAAGAAAAATTTAGTATTATGATAATATTTATCTCGGTGATTGATTTAAGTATTTTCATAAGAGAGTTACAATCTTTTATATTAGGTAAACTGAATTAAAGTTGAGGAAAAAAATGGGGAAAAATAAAAGGGAGTTGGTGTGATGATAAAAGGATTGGTTGGGTATTTTAAAGTTATAATTATGATTATATGCGACGATCTTAAAGAGATTAAGGAAATTGGTAGATGATTGTTTTGATTTAAAGATTTTATACTGAAGGAATTTATGAAGAAATTTTATTTACAGGAATTTGATTTTTTTTATCTTGATGAGGAAATAAACATAGAGGATGTTACTCTAATGAGATAGAAGTGTCACACCTTAGTTGCCATATTTTTCATAGCCATGATAGTGATTATATGCAGTTATAGTTAAGTCATCGACCCATGTGACTATGTCTTCTTCTTAAAATTTTATCATCCTTGTTCTCGACCCTAAACTAGTATCATGATTCCCTAATTGTTTAGAGCTATAGATGTCTATAAATTTTTCTTGACCATACCCCAAATCCGTCAACCAGTATATCTTCTCCTATATTTTAGTATTATATTATTAGTATTAATATTAGGAATATCTATTTAGTTGTTTGTTACTTTACCTGTAAACAATATTGGTTGATATTTTTTGTAATAAAAATTTTCCTTCACCTTTAGCTCATGCCACGGTTGCCGAGCTAAATGCTGTAAGGATTTTTTTTATTATCTAATTAGTTTATTTTCTTTCCTGATTTACTATTTATCGTGTTGCATAATTCTAGTACTATCGATCCAAAATTTGTTTTCTTAAGCAATAATGGAAAGCAGATCATTACGTCTTATCCTTTTGAATAGACCAAAGGATTTTTTTTTCTTCTCATGTTAGGATTATTATTGCTTCTCTAGAAAATTCTATGTTGTTGCTACAATTTGGTAGGATAAGCTTGCTTCCCTAAAGAGACAATTAGAGGTACTAGTTCAATTCTTATAAGTTGGGTAGTATACCTTGTAGTCTAGCATCATACTTTTCTCAGGACCATTAAGAAATTATAGTTGGATAACACTGACTATATGTTGGTATAAGTATTTAGATTACCTAGACATAACTTTGTGGGTTCCTATCCCTAGCTCAACTAAGGTTAGAGATTCATAGGGCAACTAGAAAGTCAAATCATTATTTGTGTTTTGGACTTGAACTATCTTGTACTTTCTTTTCTTATGTACGTTTATTTTTATCGTCTTGACTAATATTGCTGTTATAGCCTAGTTTTTACAAGCTTCTTCTTTTCTCAAGCTTGTTCTTGACACATATATTATTGGGTGCACCCACTAAAATATTGTCTAATCAGAATCGGTGCATGATGGTCTGGCCAACCTAGTGCATATTGATTCGCTTTCCCTATGATTATTTTATGCAGATGAAGATATAGTAAACTTGTCCTAGGATCTCATTTGCGACCGTTTGACAAATTTTGCTTTCTTGAAACATTTATTCGCATTGGATCTTCAAATTTGTAATCGACCCCATCCCCCTTGAACTCTTCTTTATTCTGCGCCTTAGTATAGAATTTCCTTTTATAATCCTTTATTAGCTATGATTTATAGTAGAACCATCTTTCTACTAAGTCAGTTAAGTATACCTTGTATGATATCTTATTTTAGTAATACCCTTAGCACCCTAGTAGCCATCTTAGACTGATTTTAGTCGGACATTTAGCAAATAAAAGTTTTCCTATTATCCTTTCCTTGGTTCATATCATTTGATCCCTTACCATGACTTGGGTAATTGAAGCACAATATTAGGATTTTTCTTCCAATAATTGCACCATTATGATCTAGACAAACCGCACCATACACATGACATTTATGCCCCCCATAAACACACCTTTATGTGCTCTATTTTAATAACTCTACTTGTTTGACAAATCTTTCCCTTAGAATAGACTATTTGTGTCCTCTCCTTATCCTATTAGATTTGACCATGCAATATCGATCTATTCCCTGATCACTTGGAAATCCTATGACCTATGCCGGACCTAGAGCATATTCTTGTAGGATATGATGCCAGTTTTGACCCCTCTATAAACCCCCAAGTATCGTTGTAAATTGTCTTGTTGAGTAAGTTACAATTTACATATTTACTTTTCATTGATTTTCTTTTTATTTCTTCGGTATTAGAATTATTTTAAATTTCGAGGACGAAATTCTTATAAGTTGGGTAGATTGTAAACCCCCTGAATTTTCAGAGAATTTTTAAAATTATTTATTATTATTTTTTTTTTGAAGAATAGCTTGTTAATCTATTTATTTAAATAATTAATTAATTATTTCTAATCAGGGTTTAATTTATATTGTAAATATATATATAGATGCAAGATTACTAAATATTGTTATTTGTTAAATAAATGCTGTTAAATTAATTATTAAATTATTTATAAACTCTAACCAAGTTTCATATAGATTTATTATTAGATTATATTTATATCAATAATTAAATATATATAGTGTTATTATTCAATTGGTTTTATTTTTAGATTATATATATATCTATACTTATATAGATGTGGTGTTAAAATTCCTAGCAACCAAACCCATTCCTTAAGTTTAACCCTAACTTAGGCCCAACCCAGTATGGTCCTATTCATTTGGATCTCCTTCATGCATATATATATATATGCATCTACTCTCAGCCCTAACCCTAAACTTGCCTCCACACAAACCACCAGCCCCCCTTCATCACCGCCACCCTATCCCTCTCTCTCTCTCTCGTCTATCTCCTTCCCCCCTCACCCGGAGCCCCGCCGTCGACGACGAGACGCGGCGTTTCCCGCGCCCGCGTGTAGCATCCGGCGGCCCCCTCGTCGGCGCAACCCCCCCTCGTCGGTGAGCCACCCCCCTGAGGCGTGGCAAGGTAACCCCGACCCCCCGTGGCGCTGTCACGTGGATTAAATCCTCTTTGCATGCTTTAAACCAAGTTTTAATAATTAAATTCTGAATATTCAGATTATTGTAAGGATTGTTGTGATGAATAGATTGATGATTAATTAGATCTAAATGTAGGAAATCATTGGTAAATATGTAGGGGTTCAACCCTAATTTTCGTGTGATTTAATATTAATTATTGATATTTATTTATATTTAATTATGAAGTTTCAATGTTAGTAATTAATTAAATGTGTTTTCTGTTTTAATTTTTATGTAACATTTTGATTACGAATTAGAGAAAACTTTGTACATGAAAAAGTTTTTATAATTAATATAGTATTTTAAAATAATTTTTCCAGAATTTTTATAATTTAATTTATAATTATTATATGTGAAAAACAGCGAATTTACACTGTTTAATTAATTCCGTTTTGATGCTTATTATTTAATTAATAAATAATTAAATAATATAACTTATATGGAAAATATAGATTTAATTATAAAGTAAGTTATGGAAATTTTCCAGAATTTGATTGGTGTTTAAAATATTATATTTAGATTTATCTTGGAAGTTTTGTATTAATCAAATTGAATATTAAATATTGTTTTCAATTTATCTTATTTATTTGGTTAGTAATTAAATAATACTTATTGAATAGAAAATGTTTGTAATAGCATGTTATTCTGTAGAAAAATAATTCCAATATTTATTTATTATTATTTATAATTATTTGGATTTAGTTGAGAAATTTCTAGATTTATTACATAAGTTGAATATATTATATAATTAATTGTTATTAATTATATAAATATTGTTAATTTTGTGAAGTGATATGATTCTGTTAGAAATGTGTAAATATGGTATTTAGGAATTTATTTTATGTATTTTAGATATATTTACGAATTTTTAAGACTTAAAAGTAATTTTGAGAATCATGTTTAGGTTTATGTAATCAATTGTGTAATAATTATTTATTGATTTAAATAATTATTAATTTTGTGTTACTACTGTGAATTTAGTTTTAATGATTAAATTTAAGGTTGGTGGTGATTTATTTGGATTTATTTAGAATTATTAAGTACTTATTGTTATTATTCAACTAGTTATTTAATAAATAGTTTAATGGTAATAATTCATTTTCTGTAATATATATATAATATATATTTATTATTCTGATATTATTTAGTTTATTATTAAAATAGACTAAAAATGATTTTTAAGGATTTTTACTATTTAAGTTAGTATTATTAGGAATTGTGTATTCATGTGTGTATTAAAATGGTTGGTTAATTGATTATCATTAATTAGTTAATTAATTATTAAATATTTAGTTGTAAATAAATTTCAGAATATAAATGGTATGATAATAAGTATGGTTACCTACTTATTATTGTATAATTATTATTCATAAAAATTTGATACTAGTTAGCTAGTAGTACTAGATTAATTTAAATTATAGATTACTTAGCAATTAAATGAATTGTTTAAATTGTTTAATTAGTAATTAATTAGAGATAAATTTTGTTTAGGATTATTTGCTTCTCGGGACTCGGACTCTACTTTGGACCCAGATACTCAGTTGCTGGACACAGGCAAGTACACCTTGCTTGATTGTATATTTTTGCAGTTAGTTTATGTTACCTAGTTACTTCTCAGTTGTGTGCACGCGTCTAGTAGTAGTGGACTTATCCCGTGTATTGTGAAGGTATGTGGTACCTTCTAGCCGGACACCGTATCATACACGATCACTATATGAGTGAGTTGAGAGCATGGATTTGTGTGTCGACTGATCATTGGCACGTGAGTTCGCGTCTGGTCTAGTGGTTGGTACAGGTCTACTTATATATACTATGACGTCTTGCATATTATTTGTACCGCGTATACGGTACGGATATACATTGGGTGGGGAGAGTCTACTAGTGGTGTATGAGAATTTCTGTTTCCAATGGACGCTGGATGCTCGTAGCCCCTCGTTTCTTAAACCGTAGAACGCTTGGTGGCCGTTTCTTCTTCTTCTCCCCCTCTCATGTGCCACTAGAGATGTCTCGAGTGCATTTTACACATAGATGGTTAGTTTACCTGTCGTATGTTGCATGATATATCCTATCCTTGTTTGGTTGGGGAGATGTTATGTTACATTTTGTTCTAGTTATTTATATACTGCCCTGTACTATCATGCATGTCGATTTCTTGTATACTTGTTACGTCCCTCTGAGGACCTGGCACCTTTTCCAGATTGGGACGAGCACAGGTACCGACGGACTACGGAGATTGGAGACTTTTGCTGACGAGGACTTCAATGTTGAGCCTCGTGAGTTTCTTGAGTTCTTAGGTGATTTCTGCTAGTGGCTATCTATTTCTTTTCTGGTTCAGTTGTACTCTTCTAGTAGTTCATTCATACATTTATTGGTGGATTATTTTCCACTAGTCATGACTTGTAGTTTGATTCAGAGTTATTTTCATTCCTTCCAGCTTTATTCTGTGATTTTTCCTGTGGATGAGATTAGTATTTACCTGCCTGTATTGTTATTTAGTTGTTACTTCAGCGTACTACGATCGAGTATAGTCCATTAAATTGGGGTTTTTCTATACTTGATCGTACAACTGGCACGCCACGTGTTCCTGGTCCCACATATCTTGGAACCGGGGCGTGACAGATACTCGGCTAGGCTAACAACGACTCTCATGCCACCAACGGCCCTCATCCACAGCTCATCGTCTGACTGAGCTACGGCAGCCGGGGGCTTCATGGAGGTGCTAACTCCAGCTCCCTCTGACTGTGTCGACCCGGCCTCCCTAAGCCTCAAAAACTCGGCCTAGAAATAATATCTATATGAATTCTCTATGTAACTAAAAATTAATAGTAATGAGCTAGCATTAAGTAAAACATATGTATTAACATCTATATGAATTCTCTACGTAACTAAAAATTAATAGTAATGAACTAGCATTAAGTAAAACTTATGTACGTGGCCCGGGCCTTGTCGTTGACGAACCGCTCCCCCTTCGTGTGCGTACCGAGGAACAAGGTCACCATATTCGGGTCCTCTCCCAAGTCAACCTGTTATGAAATTATTATATGATTTGTTAGTTAAGTTGAAAGAAATATATTACTATAAAGTATTAATTATGGGTATACGGCGAGATATGTACCATATGAGTGAAGAAATCCATGATGGACCGTGACCCACCATACCACTGCGACCCCGCCTGTCGTGCTCCTTTGTTCTTCGCGGACTTCTCCTTGTAGGTTCCCTCCTCGAATCTCCTCTTCATTACCGCCCAATCAGCGGCATAGATCCAACCCTGAATAGGCTCTCTCCGGCGCTCGCGATCCTTTTGGTCAAGGATCGCGTCCCTAATGAGCTTGCTGGCGACGCTGGAAAATATAGACTCGATAGCAATGGCACGATATGGAGGGAAGAAGTAAGTCCGCTGAAAAAATCATAGTAGTACGTAAGTTAAAACATAACATACTAAATGTTAAAAGGAAATAAACTTTTACGTACCGAGAAGTGCTCAATCCAGAAGGCCTTCTTGTCGGCCGGAACATCCCTCCTGTTGATCCAGGGCTCTCCGTAGTTTTATCGCAAGAATGTACCCAACGATCGATGTACGGACGAGGGATAATACATATAAAATAGAAATTAAAATTTATTAAACAAGTTTATAATAAATTTAAACAAATTAAATGTAACAATTTTACTTACCGCCTGGTCCGAGTACATGCCCAAATCTCCAACCTCAGATCCCCCTCCGGACGATATGGAGGATCTGTCTCAAATGGGAGCTACAGCCTGCCCCTTTCTCGCCCCCTGCCCCTGCCCGCAGCCTGCCCCTCGGCCTCGGCCTCGCCCTCAGCGTGGGCCTCGCCATCGCCTTTGCCCTCGACGTGGGCCTAGCCTCCTCCTCAATAGTGGGGTCGGCCTCTGGAATACTCGACGGTAGCGGCGTAGAAGTAGAAGGCCCTAGCCTAGAACTGCTAGAGCCGGGGCCACTGCCGGTGACTAGACCGCTAGTGTATACTGGAGTACGGAGGGATGAGGAGGACCCGGTAGGAGGAGTGGTAGATGGAGACCGTCCTCCTCATCGACTCCCACCGGCATCGGTACCAAAGGATCCACGTTGAGCTATATCTGAAAAAATAAATATTAGATAAAATTAAAACAAATACAAATATGAAATAGAAACTAAGCTACCTGGCCACAAAAGTATATACAAAAATAATCACCAAACCAGACTACTAGCTAGACCACAAAAGTATATATAAAAATTAAGTGTCATAATCAACAAACCAGACCACTAGGCCATAAAAGTATTACAAATTTAGGTCAACCGGCCAACAAAAGTAGACCATACTACATCTGAAAATTAAACATATTCAATCCTCTTCTGAAAATTCATCTTGTTCCTCTTCCTCTTCCTCTTCACTTCTATCAACTTCCTCTTCCTCTTCCGATACTTCTACCTCTTCCAATAGATGAAATATGTCATGAGGAACTTCCGCTGAGTCCACATCGACAATATTTGTAATAAGAGGTAATTCATCTTCCTGATAAGCTATCTCGTCGACATCGAAGGTATTCCGAGCTTTAGTCTTACAGACTTCCCACCAATCTGATCTCCCGGCTCCTCGTTTTGGATAACTGGTAAAGTAAACTAGTTAAGCCTGGCTTGTTAGAATAAATGGCTCATAAAATTGATATCGACGGTGATAATTTATGTCGACAAGACTATGTTTGTCAACTCTCCAACCTCGACCTTGGATCGGATCGAACCAGTCACATCAGAACAAGACGATCTTACATGGTTCTATGGCATAATTGTATGTCAGTTCCATAATCTCCCGTAAGACGCCAAAAAAGTTATTACCTAGGTCGACGTCTTTGTAGTTTGAAGATTTTATGCACAAACAACTATTCTTCGTAGAATCCAGATCCAAGAAGACGTCTCTTATTCGAGCATTTGTTGACTTGAACCTGAAGCCATTTACGCAGTAACTTGACCAGGTCTTCACTTGATAAATTGGTCCTTTGGCTATAGTTTTAATATACTCATTCTAAAGGATTGCCTCCGAACGATCAACCTAAATACCAAATAAACGATGCTAACTTAATTATTCTGTGCAAGAATATACGTACAGAAAAAGTAAATTGTGATGATATCCTTACATATGCTCTCAACCAAAAAGGAAAATAAAGTCTCATTTGCTATTTTGCTTCCTCCTCGGTTGCGTACGGATTGCTGGACGTTACCTCATCCTTAAACATGATGAAAAGCAACGAAGCATAGGTATATTAGTTATATTGAGAAGCAACGAAGCACGTAAAATAATTATACTTATCCCTCTAGCTTGTCCACTTCTTCCTCGTCGCAGTTGAGCAATACATATAACATTGTAGCCCTAACATCGTCGTCATTCAGATATCTTTTTTTCATTTTACCAGATGGTTTTCCATAGGCAGTAAATACTTTCAGCTTTGCCTCATTACCATCTTCATGGCCGTCGTCATTTCTGGGAGCTCTTGTTCTGTTTGTAGCAATATGAGGCTGGAAATACATGGAACAGAAGTTCAAAATCTCCTCAAGGATATATGCTTCACAAATAGAACCCTCCACCCGTGCCTTATTTTTCATCTTCCTCTTCAGGTAGTTCAACTGTCACTCGAACGGGTACATCCAACAATAATCGACAGGTCTAGCAATAAGAGCCTCATGGACAAGATGAATCAGCAAATGCTACATTGAATCAAAGAATACAGAAAAAAAACTCTCTCAAGTTTGTAAAGAGTTACCACAATTGTTTGCCATTAAAATTCTTTGATTGTAAATTTCAATACAAACAGAACAGTGTTACAATATAGGACTTAGATGTAGCCCTAGAAGTATACTTTTGTTTAATCTGGGTCCCTTGTGCCGATGGAGCGAGTGGTAATGCGTTGACTCCGTTGACGAGCTGACGACGGTTATCGGTTCTCTGAAGGTTTGGATTGCTCTGGGTGCTGGAGCTTGCTGAGAGGAGGATGCATGTGGCCCGAGTGGTCAGAAGTTCGAATCCCAGTGGGAGCGATTCCAGAAAAAATTTACCTGGTTTGAATATATATATATATATAAATATATATATATATATATATATATATATATATATATATATATATATATATATAATTTTTTATATTCGAATAAAAATTCATAAAGTAATCCATATATTGTATATATACTCAGTATATACCGTAGTTATTCTAATTAAATAAATTTAAAAATTATTGCAAAATTGGGGGTTTACAATTCCACATATTTATAGTACAGTTCCTATGATTCCTCCCTCTTTATACCCCTATGTCTTTCTTATTCCAGCACAACAGTTCTAACTAAAAGTCCTTTGGGATTCCTAACTAACCTGTATCGATGAAGGGTTTTAGCATATCTATGGTTTACTAGTCTACTTAAGGTAAGATTTGTAACTGTATCTCTAGTCCTTAGTGTCACAACCCGCACCCAATATTTGGGCATGAACCGTGTACACGCCCAGCCTACGCCGCAGAGTCGACGGTAGAACGCTGTAACGTTATGATGAACAACCACGCAATAAAAGATATTATCTACATGGGGAAACACAACTCAAAATCACAACCCAGCATCTAGAAGATGAAAATAAATAGAACCATCTCATAATAGGAAATGTGTGATGACTAAAAATAAATCTCAACTACAATGTCTCAAGAATCAACTCAGTATCAACTATAATGTCTCAGCACTAACTAAAGGTAACTAAGCAAATACAGTCGGATCAGATGCTGCGTACTCCTCCTGGTAAGCAAAGTCCGTCTCTACTGTATCTCGCATGTATGGGCCATACTGGTCAGGGCAGTCGACCTCTTCGCAATCACCTAAAATTTATTTGGTTACCAAGTTAGGATGGAACGAGTACAATTCACTGAATACAGTTTCAATATATGAAAATGACTATAAAGCAGAGGTTAGACATCAATTATATGTTTTGAAAATAAATAGAAGAAGACGTGAGAAAACTGGAAAATCAACATTAAAGAATAAAATAAAAATATTTTCCCAACTGTTAGAAGTACCTTTGATATGTGATCAGTCTGGGACACTAAAGCGCGAGGTCTACGA
>JANAVB010012738.1:0-10000 GCA_029216955.1 Iris pallida | reverse complement strand
CTCTAACACACAGCCCAGTCCTTTGCCCGAGGTATCACTGTAAATGGTGAAACCTCCCGATCCTAAAGACAAAGCCAAAATAGGGGCTGTCGTCATCCTCTTATTCAACTCATCGAACGCAGCTTGGCAGTCCTCTGTCCATACGAACTCTACGTCCTTCCGAGTGAGCCTAGTAAGAGGCTCTGCAATCCGAGCGAAGTCTTGAACGTATTTCTAATAATACCCTGCTAATCCAAAGAAGCTTCGTATCTCTGCCACCATAGTCGGAGTAGTCCAAGCTTCCATAGCCGTAACCTTCTTCGGATCGACAGATATACCGTCGCCTGTCACCACATGACCAAGGAACTCCACCATGTCCATGAAAAACTCATATTTTGAGAGTTTACCATAGAGCTTTTCCTTCCTGAGGATATCTAGCACGACCCTCAGATGTTTCTCGTGTTCTTCTAGTGTTTTCGAGTAAATGAGTATGTCATCGATAAACACCACTACGAACTTGTCAAGGTACGGATGGAATACCTTGTTCATCAAGTTCATGAAGACCGCCGAGGCATTAGTCAACTCGAATGGCATCACCATAAACGCGTATTCTCCGTACTCAGTCCGGAAGGCAGTCTTCGGTATATCCTCCTTCTTCACCTTTATTTGATGGTTACCCGACCTCAAATCTATGTTTGAGAATACACGCGCGCCGCTCAACTGATCGAAGAGATCGTCAATACTCGACAACGGGTACTTGTTCTTGATAGTATGATTATTCAAGGTTCGGTAGTCGATGCACATTCACACCGTACCATCTTTCTTTGGCACAAAAAGAACAGGGGATCCCCATGGTGACAAACTCTCTCTGATGAACCCCTTCTCTAGCAATTTATTGATTTGCTTCTTCAATTCTTCATCTTTCTTGTTGTTGATCCGGTATACCGGTTGAGTCATTGGTTCCGTGCCTGGTACTAGGTCAATAGCAAACTCGATGTCTCTATCTGGCGGCAATCCCGGTAAGTCCTCAGAAAAGACGTCCATAAACTCTGCGATGATGGGATGTGGAATCTCCTTCCCCTCGATCATAGCTCCGCAAATAGCCCCGTGCTGCTGCTCTACTGCTCCTCTAGCGAACTCGAATGCAGGAACTCCCAGAGGACTGAATACAACACATCCTCGGTAGCAGTCTATACTGGCAAAATTCTTACTCAATCAATCCATACCGAGGACGATGTCGAAACTCGGTACTGGAATAACGAGTAAGTTGGTGCACAACTCTCTACCTCCCAAGGTGATCCGACGCCTCATGTAAATATCCTTGACTAGGATAGCACCTCCGTCCGTCATAATTTTGTAAATACCACCCAATGGTTTCGATACTATGCTATGCTTAAATAAAAAAAGCTACAGAAATAAAACTTAGGATGCACCGGAATCAAACAAAGCTATAGCTGAAAAGAAATCTAGTAATATAGAACCTGCTATCACATCTAGGGTAGGTTCCAGCTCCTCGACGGCCATAGCAAAAGCTCGGCCCTACCGGGGTGCTACTCTCTGCTGGTGCTGAGCGAACCGCTGCTGCTGAGTGGGTAGTGGGGGAACTCACAGCTGTGGAACTGCTGGTCCTCTCGGTGTCTGTGCCATCTCGTGTCCTGTCCGATTAGGGACCAGTAGGCAGTCCTTCAGTTGATGCGATGAAGATCCAAAATATAAGCATGCTCTGAGTCTCTTCCTGCAGTCGTCCCAAATGTGTTCGCTCCTTCCGCAGTGAGTGTATTGCGGGACATGCTGTAGCTGTCTCTGCGGCTGCTAAGTCTGGGCTCGGGCTGGAACTCGGTTCTACTAATAAGCTAGGGTTTTACCAGCAGGCTGGAACTGCTGCTGATGTTGGTGCTGAAAGACCTTCTGCTGGAATTGGGGATGCTTTGCCGGGGTTGATTGGTTGTTGCTTCCTTTGAAAGTCTTTCGACTCCTATTTGGCCTATAATTCACTTCTTCTTCTACCGCTTGGGCGACCTCCAGAATCTTCTCATAGGTAGTGGCTTGGCTGGTGGCGATGGCTATGTGAATCTCGTGAGATAGTCCCTTCCTGAATTGTCGTGCCTTGTCTTCAGGGGTGTTGACCAAGTTCTCTGTGAAGCGGCTGAGATGAGAAAACTCTGATGTGTACTCATCGACGGTATGGTTGCCTTGCTCTAGGTGCTTGAACTGACTCACCAACGCCTCTCGTGCTACGTATGGATAGAATTTCTTCTTGAACGGTCGCTTGAATTCCTCCCAAGTTTCATCTGGAGCAGAAAATTGGGGCTCGCCTTGGTACCACGTCGTGCGATGTCAAAACGTTGTCCACTTGCTGACTCCACCTTTAGATCTTCTGAGACGTGGGCCATCTTCAGGTACTATTTTACGTCCTTCAACCATTCGTCAATGTAGATAATTCCTTCTGTCCTATGCAACTCACTGGGCCTAAGGTTCATGAAGTTCATGGAAGTTCCTGGGCGCTATTGGGGAGCATCCTTCTGCTGAAGAGCCTCTCGCAAGGTATCGCAAAAGATGTTGGCCTACTGCTGGAAAATTCCTAGGAGGGTAATATTGTCCAGTACAGGTGGCGGGGGCAGAGCAGGTACCGGGTACATCACTGGTGCTGGATGCATGGTAGGTGTTGGGTATATAAAGGGTGCCTACTGCATCATAGGCGCTGGATACATGGTGGGTGTTGGATGCATCGTAGGTGGTGGATAGACTGCTAGTGCCGGTACCGGAGGAGGAATAGGTGCTGGTACTGGAGTCTGCGGAGGAAACTGTGGTAGAGGTGGAATTTCATCCCTGCGGAACCTCGAGTACTACGGCTGAGTCAGATCGCCCTGGTGAGTAAGCTGGCCTCCCTGCGTCGATGTGGTCCCGTAGGTGAAGAATCCGCCAACGGCCGGTAGAGTGTTCATTGCAGCGTTATTCCTGTCTAACGAATCCATTGGCTGAAAACAAAGGAAATCATTAGACGATAGAAAGATTCAAACAGGATGCATAAGGGTACTTGAAGTCGAGTATAGAAGTCAATAACGCAAATTTTAACTCATGGGGACGGTCCTTAGGTTCCTATTCCTAGTCCTAGTCACAGGCCCACAAGAGTATGGCTAACTTAAGTACTACCACGGTTTTGCTGTCTTTACGAAAGCAGACCTGTATAGGCCTCCAAAAAAACTTGTCACGACCCGCACCCAATATTTGGGCATGAACCATGTACACGCCCAGCCTACGCCGCAGAGTCGGCAACGGAATACTGTAACATTATGATGAACAACTACGCAATAAAAGATATTACCCACATGGGGAAACACAACTCAAAATCACAACCCAGCATCTAGAAGATGAAAATAAATAAAACCATCTCATAATAGGAAATGTGTGATGACTAAAAATAAATCTCAACTACAATGTCTCAAGAATAAACTCAGTATCAACTACAATATCTCAGCACTAACTAAAGGTAACTAAGCAAATACAGCCGGATCAGATGCTGTGTACTCCTCCTGGTAAGCAAAGTCCATCTCTACTGTATATCCCATGTACGGGCCGTACTGATCAGGGCACTCGACCTTTTCGCAATCACCTAAAATTTGTTTCGTTACCCAGTCAGGATAGAATGAGTACAATTCACTTAATGCAGTTCCCATATATGAAAATGACTATAAAGTAGAGGTTAGACATCAATTATATGTTTTGAAAATAAACAGAAGAAGATGCGAGAAAATCAAAAAATCAACAGTAAAAGAATAAAATAAAATACATTCCCAACTGTTAGAAGTACCTTTGATATGTGATCAGTCTGGGATACTACACCGCGAGGTCTACTTGAATGAAAAATAAGCAATGTCTACGAGGTCTACATGCAGAAATTAAATAATGTCTACATGGTCTACTTGCATAAAAAATAAATAATATCTATGGTCGGATCACACATCCTTGGTACTTCTCATTCACGACTCAACAATTGATAATAGAATATAAAATGGCAAAACCACATAACCAATGGCCAACAATGAAATATAGTAAAAATTAATATTGAAAATAGACAATAAACTATACTTGCCTGGTGTCCTGTGCTGATGATAAGGGCCTGGTGCCAACTCTGAGCCCAAGTAACCTATTGTTTGTACATTCACAATATAAATACGTGAAATAGAATAAAATAGACTAGCTACTAGGTTATCAGGTTTCTAGGGTACTTGGCTTCCTCAACTTACTAGGCCTCTAGTCCTGGTTAATCATAATCCCTATGTAGTGTGTGTTCATTTCTTCATTATGTGTTATCTTCAAGTACCTTACATAAGTTAGTCAGTTTGGTGTATACAGACCTTGCCTACTCCCAACTACTGTTCTCTCTATCCCTTATTGTACTGTCTTACTTTTCCTTTCTTTATATAACATACCCTACATCAATATATGCATGTATATACATATGGATATTGTATATCCCTTCCCCCTGTAACTGATAGCCGTGAGCACTCAACTCATAAGTCTTGAACTGATATTAGGGTTCCCTCCAGGATTATGTCCTTCTAGCAGTAGAATACTCTCGTATACCTTTCTATTTATCCCTGTTCTTTAGGGTCATCTAGCAATCAGTTTGCTATGGTGAAGTTACATCATCCTGTCAACAATATACATAGGGACTGAATGGCAGCTTGATGGTTTGCATTTGTGAAGGCAATTAAATCTTCATAGACTAGACACCCTTTTAGCTACCTTGATGTTTTGTTCAGCAGTTAACCATGTTGGAATTAACCCCTAACTGGCACTTGCTATTTGCAACACTCCTATTAGTCATCCCATGGGTATCCAGTTTCGAAACTTGGTACTCGAGACACACATCTGAAATCGGGTACCAAGTGTCTACCTTGAACTGTATGCGATATTGGGTACTGCTATGGACTCGGGTCTGATACCATGCCCAAATCAGGTTCTCATGAGTTAAATCATGTATCCCTTATTGTATCTGATACCATTGTTGTGTATGGTACCATTAACCGCTCGGGTACCCAAATGGCAACCCCTGCTATGAAGCTAGGTATCGAAGATAGGAGTGGGTATTTACCTACAGATTTATGTCTTGTTATTCCAAAACCGAAAACAGATACCAAGTGTTGGTGTCCATACTGTCATCCAATGGCTAAGAAGGGTTTCATATGATAGTATTGATAAGTTCATAGAATGTTAAACTGTGCAAACAAATCCTATAACTCTGTGTTCTTGATGACATCTATTTCTCTTGTGTCAAAAGCTACAGTGTACATTGTAACAGGGTTAACTAGAAATCGAAGCTTTTAGCACATGTTACCCAAAGTATGTGTGTAATCCCTAATAGCATCGGGTTACCATTTTGTACAGAGTTTCAGGGAATTCGATTTCTTTGATACTTGCGTGTCGTCTTGCTACCAGTGTTCCCTGATACAGGTATTAGATGATTAAGACCTAGTCGATATAATATCTCAGTGAAAAGTATCAATGTTCCTAATACTAAATTGATCAATTTCCATTCGATTCGTTCTTCCCTTCCTTTGCCTATAGTCTCCCAGGTTTGAACCCAAATACTACTGATACTACTCGGGTACAAGACTACACCCCATACTTGTTTTATCCCGACGTCCTGAGTAGAAGTACAGGTAGCCACAACTATACCCCATTGTTATTCAATACATTATTATCTAGACATTATAAGATTATTTGGGCGGCCAAGACTGGGTTCGACATTACCATGTATAGAAGTTCTAGAGATTTAATTACAGGGGTAGCATTGTTACCTGTTGGATGCAGTTAACCCCAAAGCTCTCTCTCTCTCTTTCTCCCACGACCCGATCTTCAACTCAGATTTCAGCGGCAAGAGAAAAATACTAGGGTTGTAGAGGGATCGGTTATTCCTTTATATATATATAACTTGTAGATAAGATGGATTTGATTTGAACTAGATAGGGCTTATCAAGGCTTGGGGTTTAATTCGAATTGGATTTTGAATCCTACCAGAACAAGGGATCGGCTAAGGAAGCTCGAGCCTTGCAGTAGGAATCCGTAATTCGTTTGAATTCAAATTGGCTCTATCTCAGAGCTTCAAAAATATGAAAATGATTTAGCCTTCAGCCTCTATTTTTGGTCTTTCAAATTAGACCCTTGCGAATATGACTTTAGCAAGAAGTCGAGAGTCCCTATATATATATATATATATATATATATATATATATATATATATATATATATATATATGAGTTAAAACAGGTGTCTACAGTCAAAATTTGTAAATAGATAAATAAGTAATAAAATAGATGGGACTTACACTTAGTTAGGTCTATCCAAATAAATAAGAATATCATCATAAATCCTAAATCAACCTTTCAAACAATATACCTTACTCCTACAAATCTTATTAATAGTATTATTAACCATCTACCATTTCTAGCTATGGGAAGCTATACAATGCTTACAGGTACGCCTAACCATTTTATACCAATTTGCTAGGTAAATGAGAAAGTTAATGATAGGCGGTACTTATATATAATACCTTGGCAAACAATTTACTTGTTGGTCAATCTTATAGTCCTGGTTGTGAATATGTCCTTTTGTAACTACCACTTTTCTAAATAGGGCTAATTTTATCAATTTATATTTTATTTATTATGTGCATATTTTATTTAATTATTTGGTGTTATTTATTATGGTTAGTGGGCTAGCCTATTTGTTAGACTTGTGTTAGTGGACCATTAGACTAGACATGACATTAGGACCCAACAATTAGAATGATATGACACATGGACCAACACTTTGGACTAGGCCCAACTAGACTCAATTAGTGATGCCATTCATTAAATAGAGATTAGTTTAATTACCAAAATAGTATTAGAAACTTCCATACATTAATTAGCTTTTATGACAAGCTTAGAGGGGCATTAGACTTTTTGCATTGGCATGAAACTCCCTAGCATGTGGTCGGCCACAAGAGGGAGGAGAGACACTCTCTCTCTCTCTGTCTCTGTCTCTATCTCTCTCTCCATTTTATTTTGTGTCATTCATCTTAATTTGGTGTTCTTTCCCAAATTGATCCATCCCTCAACCAATTCTACTTCAATTCCTTCCCAATTATCTTCATTCTCATCACTTGAAGGAGCCTAGGAGCTTGGTGGCTACGAGCACTAGAAGAGGAGTCCAATTACTAGAAGTTCGTGTCCGGATCATGTCCATTTGACTTTGCATTGGGAATCCATCTCTCAATAGGTATACATCTCAATTTTCTCTCTAATTAGACTCTAATTGTGCAATTAGACCCTTAGGAATTCACCTATGGACTAGAACTACAAATAGAAGGAAGAATTAAGCTCTAATAACTCTCTATGTGAAAGTTATATGAAGATTTGGTTATCTAGATCCATTTAGACTAGATTTGTCATTTGGTAATCTAGATCCATTTAGACTAGATTTGGTTGTGTGTCTAGATCCGTGTCCACAATTGGATACGAGTATGTCGTATCATGATACAGTAGGACATGGAGTTATTTTGGAGGGTTTTTTCCTCCGACACTTGAGGCACACATGTCCAATTCTTCATGACACTTCCACTAGCCATAGATTGTTCCAATTAGGTTCTAATTTATGTTTTATGCATGCTCATGTGAATTGGAATGATTCGGACAACGTTTGGTATAGGTACCTTGGGCGTATCATAAGAGTATCATAGATTAGTGCGATACGAGGGTGATGCACACCATGTGTTTGGTTTTTGGCATTTTTGTGAGTATCACATAGGGTTGTGTGTGTGTGTCTATTATCTATATAGATATCTACATGTGTTTGTGTGCATGTGCATAGATGATAGATTGTGTAGATGAGTGTGTATGTATATCTATATATGTCTACATATGTATCTATGTGTGTGTGTATGTGTGTATCTTGGGCGTATCACAAGTGTATCATAGATTAGTGCGATATGAGGGTAATGCACACCAAGTGTTTGGTTTTGGGCATTTTTGTGAGTGTCACATAGGTGTGTGTGTGTCTATTATCTATATAGATATCTACATGTGCGTGTGTGTGTGTGCATATACATAGATGATAGATTGTGTAGATGAGTGTGTGCAGCTTGGGAGCCTCTCCGACCGGCGGGCGGCTGACCATAGCCAGCTGCTCCGTCGTCCATGCGTGCGTAGCTGAGGGGGTCACCGTAGGGCGATCGATGACAGCCGCGTTAGCGGCGCTGCCAGCGACGAGGCTGGCCGAGCATCGATGTGTAGAACACCGGGAACGGGGGGTGTCAGCCCCTGTCTTTGAAATTTGGTTTAATTAGTATTAATTAGATGTTAATGACCTATTTAGCTTTAAAATGATTTATTAAATTTTTTAAAAAATATCTAGAATTTTTAAATAATTTTAAATGAGTTTTAATTACTAAAAATATAAGTTTGCAATTTTACAAAATATTTTAATTGAGTTTTACAATTATTTAGATTTTTAATTACTGTTTGCAATTTTCTAAATGTTCTATGCAAATTTATTTTACGTATAAGCAGAGCGGAAGGGGATTTACAAATTCATTTTTGCATTAGTTAATGGGAGGGACCTATCTATAATTTTCTAAAACCTAGGGGCTTAGTTGTAAAACCGCCGTCACCCCTCCCCCCCCCCCACGTTCTCCCCAACTGCCCCCGACGACCGACGACCGGCGACTGCCATCGCACGGCCGACCTAGCCCACTTCAACCGCCTTACCCCCCTATAAATACTCCCGACCTCGAAACCCAAACCCTAGACAAATTTCCGACCGCCCAGCCCCATCTCGACCCCCTTCTTCCTCGCCGGAACCCTAACTCCGGCCACCCCCTAGCGCCACCTCCACAGCTACATTCGCCCCATCAACCTCCACCGACGAGTTGGCCACGCCGAGGCAAGTGCAGCGCCACCCGAGCGCTACGACGACGATGCCCCTAGCCACCGGAAGCCCTTCGATTTCGAACCCTAGCGCCAGACACGAAGGTAACAGTTCGAAAACCGTGTCGTGCGTGTCCCAAACTCACATATGTGGTTCGCCTGGACACGACGACCCTAGTGGTAAGTCTGGACACATCCAACTCGACCCATGCGTGTCGTACATGACCCGGACACGAGACTCGTGTATCCTCGTGTCCTTAACTGTCAGGACACAAGGACTAAGGGTTAACGGGTTACTGGGTTGCTAGGGTTAAAACCCATTAACCTAAAATCTAACCTAAAACTAACTCTAACCCATTCCCTAACACATGACTCGGGCTGACCCCCTGGCCAGCCCTAGCGCGCTGAAACCCGACCCCTCTTGCCTGGCCGAGTTCGATCCCCCTTCCCTGTTTTGTTTTTTTTTGTTTTGTTTTGTTTATTTTATTTTTATTATATATGTATATATGTATATATATTATATTATATGTATATATGTTATGTATTTATGTATATTATTATTTAATTATACTGTATATATGTATATATACAGTATTTGTATATATATATATTTTTTATATTTAGTATTTATTTATATATATAATATATATATATATATATATATATGTGTATACATGTATATAAAAAAATATATGTATAATGTATAGTATATGTGTATATATATATTATATATATACTGCTGTATATATATATACAGTATTTGTATATATATATTATTTTATGTTTAGTATTATATATATATATGTATATCTATTATATGTAATATATTTTATATATATATATATATATATATATATATATATATATATATATATAAATATATATAAAAATCTATATATATATATATATATATATATATATATATATATATATATATATAATTTTATATATATATATATATATATATATATATAATTTTATATATATATATATATTATATATATATATATATATATATATATATATATATATATATATATATATATATATATATATATATATATATAATATATATATATATATATGATATATATATATATATATTTTTT
>JANAVB010012737.1:0-28021 GCA_029216955.1 Iris pallida | reverse complement strand
TGGTCATTACAGTGTTAAAACGCAGGAGAATGGCCATTCTCCGTATTAGAAACACGGAGAATGCCATTCTCGGTTAAATAAAACGGAGAATGGCCATTCTCCGTGTAATTTAGCACGAAGAATGGTCATTACAGTGTTAAAACGCAGGAGAATGGCCATTCTCGTGTTAGAAACACGGAAAATGCCATTCTCCGTGTTAAATAAAACGGAGAATGGCCATTCTCCGTGTAATTTAGCACGAAGAATGGTCATTACAGTGTTAAAACGCAGGAGAATGGCCATTCTCCGTGTTAGAAACACGGAGAATGCTATTCTCCATGTAAATTAACACGGAGAATGTCATTCTCCGTGTTAAATAAAACGGAGAATGGCATTCTCCGTCTTAATTAAAACGGAGAATGACATTCTCCGTGTTAATTTACACGGAGAATGGTTATTCCCAGTGTTAAAACGTAGGAGAATGACCATTCTCCATGTAATTTAGTACGGAGAATGGCATTCTCCGTTTCTAAATTACACGGAGAATGGCCATTCTCCGTGCTAAATAACACGGAGAATGACATTCTCCGTGTTAAATGACACGGAGAATGGTCATTCAAATGTTAAAATACAGGAGAATGGCCATTCTCCGTGTTAGAAACACGGAGAATGCCATTCAACACGGAGAATGGCATTCTTCTTTTTAAAAATACAGGAGAATGACTATTCTTCGTGTGATATCGACGGAGAACAGTTGACAGAAACCTAATTTTTTCATTTTTTTGTTTTGTGGAAAAAAATTTGACATGAATAAAGATTCAAGAGTTTTCGTTCTTCTTTCAAAACGATGCTAACTCTTATGGAAAAGAAGAAGAAGATCTTCTCTCCATAATTGACCTAATTGTCGGAGAAGAAGAAGAAGAAGAAGATGAGCGATGATCGGAGTTCGACTGAAAAAAAAGTATGGTGAACTACGAACGATCTTTGCGATCTCTGCTGAAGATGAGAGCAATGGAATTCAGATCTCTCGTGAAGAAGAAGAAGAAGAAGAAGAAGAAGAAGAAGAAGAAGAGAATCGCAATCCAGATCTGAGTTTGTGCGGAGGGGTAGTTATGGTATTAATTTTGTAAATACAGAGCATCTAAAGGGAATCTTTGAATATTTGACGTGGAATTGTATAATTCTGGGCATTTCATAAAACCCATCCTGCGGGTGGGTTTTTCATAAAACCCAACGCCGAAATTGGGTTTCTCAGCAATTTCCAGTATTTTAATTATGCATGTACATAAAGTTTTGGACATGATTCGGTTTTGTAAAATTTAGTCAACATTCAAAAAAAAATTTGGTGCCTTTTATGACTAGCAATAGTCATCTAATATTCTAAATAGACCCATTGAAACAAGATGTCGCCAAAGTGACATCTCTTGCGTAGATAGTCTATGAGGGATGTTAGATGTTTGTGTGTGTAAATTCATGCAAGTATTAGTCGGCCCAAAGGAAGGTTAATACTTGGCCGAATTGAACACATACTTGTGGTGATAAATGTGTGACAATTATACGGTTTACATGTAAATAATAACCCGATCCAAAGATAGGCTTATTATTTGACATGACTTATTGTCAACGTTTGATCATTACACCAAGAATACCACTTGCAGTTAATATCACTGTCCAAAGACTTGATATTAATGATGTACTAGGTATCTTGAGATGGGGTTCACCATTATTTGAATTTGTTTGACTATATTTTACGCTTTGGTTATTTGTTAGAGCATGTTTATTTTTTTGTTGCTTTGTTCTCTTTACAGTTAATGTTGTTAAAATATCTGCCAATAAGATTTTAATTTTCATGTTTAATGGAATAAACTTTAAGGGCAAAAAGAAATAAATACAGTAGCTGCTAAGGGTCCAGATCAAAAGAAACAACAATATAAAACTAAGGATTATTCTTTTGTGATAAGACATGACACATAAGGAAGAAATGTACAAAGTACAACGCATGGCGTATAAAGAAAAGTACATTTCTAAATTTGATCTGTTCTAAGGTTAATTTAGATTTAGTACCAAGAAACTCATGGTAGTTAGATTCTGGTAGAACTACCCACATTAATGTTCTAGGCAAGGTTGCCTGATTTACTGGTGAAAGATACATCTATGTGGGTGATGATAATTCGGTAGAAGTGAAAGCAATATGACATTTTAGGTTATTTTTAGGAACCGAATATTATTTGGATTTGATAGACACTTTTATTGTACCGTCTTTTAGACGAAATTTAGTTTCAGTTTTCTTAATGGACAAATCTGGTTATCATTGTTCATTTGAAAACAATAAGTTTAGTATATCTTTAAATTTAAATATTATTGGTAACGGTTCCCTTAAGGTTTATGATAACCTATATTCAGTTGAAACTATTGCATCTTATAATGAAACCTTGCAAGTGAAGTCATGTGATACTAAACGCAAAATTAATAATATCTTTTTAGCCTCATTATGACATAAGCATTAGGTCACTTCTCTAGAAATAGAGTTGAACGATTTGTATCTGATGAGATTTGGATTTCATTGACTTTATAGACTTTAATGTTTATATTGAATGTGTAATGGGAAGACAGATCAAAGTTAAATTATAAGCAGCTACTTTATTGATTATGCTACAGATCAAGGGGTTGATAATTATACAATCCCACACTAAGAAATTTTTTGAGACGAGAAGTATAATATTTTTTGAGGATGTTGAGTTTGGGGGAGAAATAAAGTCAGAATCATTATCTTTGAGAAGGAATCAATTACGATTCCTACTATCACTTTTGATGATGTGCAGGATTCTATACCTGTCATGATCAAGAAGTGAATTCGGAGTCTCAATAAGACAATGTCGAATTACCTCTATAAGTCGTTGTTGAGATACCTTAACAACGACAACGTAGCGGCATCCCATTCAAGATAAGGTAATTATTCCTAAGGAACAAACTCAACAACCTCAAGAACCGGTAATATTAAGATGGTCCACCAGAGAAAGGAGAAATATAATTTCGGATAATATTGTCATATTTTTCTAGGAACGTGAGGAAGACTGTGGATACTGGAAGATGATTTAATCAACTTCCGTCAGGCCATGAAAAGTTCAAGTTCTCAAAGTGGATTGATACAATAAATAAGGAGTATAAGTTCATGCAAGACAATAAAGTTTAAGAACTTGTCCCACTACCAAAAGGTATGAAATCCATTGGTTGCAAATGGACATTTAGAAACAAGAAGGATTCGAAGGGTCATGTGGAGAGGTATAAAGTATGTCTTGTAACTAGTGACTTTACTCAAAATTTTGGGATTAATTTTAAAGAGTTTTTCTCTTCGGTATCTTTAAAAAATTTCTTTAAAACAATCATAGCACATGTTGCACATTTTGATTTTAAGTTACATCAAATGGATGTCTAAACGGCATTTTTCAATGGTAACATTGACGAAACTATTTATATGGTGCATCCAGAAAACTTTGTGTCAAAAGATCCAAATAATATGGTTTGTAAATTGACAAAATCTATTTATGGACTCAAGCAAGCTTCTCGTCAGTGGTACTATAAATTTCACCAAGTAGTTATCTCGTTTGGTTTTGAGGTTAACGTTGAAGATTGTGTGTATCACAAATTCAGTGAGAGTAAAATTATTTTTCTGGTTTTGTATGTTGATGACATACTGCTTGCCACAAATGATATAGGCATATTGCATGACACTAAGAAATTTCTATCAAATAACTTTGAGATGAAAGATCTTGGTGACGCCTCTTTTGTATTAGGAATTCAAATACACCGAGATCGTTCTCGAGGTATTCTTGGATTATCATAAAAGAGCTATATCGATAAAGTGCTTAAAAGATTTGGCATACAGGAATGCAAACCAGGTGACACCCCAGTCGCTAAAGGAGACAAGTTCAGTCTCAATCAGTGCCCTAAGAATAGCCTTGAAATTAAGAAAATATAATAGATTTTTCCTTCATGATCAGTTGTAGGAGTCTAATGTATGCTCAAGTATGTACGCGTCAGGATATTGCATACATATTAGAATGTTAGGCAGATATTTAAGCAAATATGGATGGATCATTGGGTAGCAGCCAAACTACTTAAGTAATTAATAGAGAACAAGAAATTATATGCTCTTTGTAGGAGATCGGATAATTCTAGAGATCATAAGGTATTCCGACTCCGATTTTGTTGGATGCCAACACAGTAGAAGATCCACATCAGGTTATGCTGACTAATGGAGATATATTTTAGATGAGTGTCAAACATGCACTCATAATTTCTTCCACCATGGCAGCAAGATTTATAACATGCTGTGGGGCATCCATTTAGGGAATATGGTTACAAAATTTTGTCACAAGGCTGCGCCTATAGTACGGTGTTGAAAGACCACTTAAATTATGGTGTGACAATAAATCAGCAGTAATGTATTCCAATAACAACAAAAACTTGTATAAGTCAAGGATATTGACATAAAGTTTCTAGTTGTGAATGAAAGAATTCAGAATGGTTAAAGTGTCCATATAGCACATTATGACAAACTCCATTTTAGCGGATCCGTTCACAAAAGTATTATCACCCAGGGTCTTTCATGAGCATACTGCTCATATGGGTGTTATCTCAATTAAGTATATGATAATATAGTGGGAGTTTATATTTTATGTTGTCACGCCCCAGAACCAGAATACTGGAGAGCGGGGACGAACATAGCCAGCTACGTATAATAAAATGGAATCATCTCACCATACGGTCACGGCTGTATAGATATATGAGGGTTTAACTACAAGCCATTGGTCAATAACAAGCCTAGTGTCTCAATCACAAGCAAGTAAGTAAATATTACAAGATGTAAGATCACCAAATATACAATAGTAAGGCATCCCAAACATTACATATTCAGCTGATCATGAAGCTAGTCGTTACAAAATGTAAGGACTAGCAAGAGTTTAGTCATACATGATCAACCCCAGGATCTGTCAATCATGTTACAGCCCATAGGCAGACAGTAATAAAGTAAGCAATACGAGCTAACAGGTGCTCGTCGGCTAAACGGCTCAAAAGAATATTTTTACAATAGAGTGGGAGAGCCAAAATGAACCCACTCGTTGCCAGGATTCCGTCTAGTGGTCACTATCTGGCTGGAAGGTCGGTAGATCCTCTGGAGCTGATCCGGAATCTGGCCATACAAAACTAGCTGGATCTGACCCCAGAAAGAGCAAGTGCCACAAAGGAGGCTTCACTTAGGAACTAAAACAAGCAAATTAGCACAAGAATATAATTAAACAATAAGAACTGGAAATATGAAAAATACCAGGATGATATACGACGAGATAACCATGGAACTATTCAGATAACCAGGTTACAACCCGTAAACCAAACAAGGACCGGGGTTGTAACCCTTCATCTGAACGGAACTTGGTTTTCCACCATTTATCGGCAAGATAATATAAGAAAATCAGGACATGTAACAATCTTGTACATGATCAAGACAAGACTAGACTGGTTATGCCTCATCCAACAATCACGGCCAAGCAACAAGTACGGCTTGATACTTTAACTAACTAGGGTTATCACAGGCCTAGTTACTAGCAAGATGCAGTGAGATGTTCATCCAGCCACAAGCCCTGCAGCTATCCAGGTTATCCAGGCGACTTGGATTCATTAAGCAGTTTTCAAGAATTGTTAGGTGGCTTGGTGTGCAACACATGACAGTGTGCATAGAACTTGTTTCATGAAGTGCCCAGTGGGCTGGAAATGTGCCCTACTCGACGGCAGGCTACAAGTCCAACAATGGTGGCCGGGATAACGGGATCGCCTATAACTGGGGAAATCTCTCATGACTACTGAATTATTCTTGTTATTAGCCTTAGCCATTTACAGTAGGTACCCTTGGCCATGGTACTCAGGGGTCCCTGTCATAAACATGATGCAAGACAAGACAGGTTCATTTGCACAAGCACAATCGTCCACGGTGTCCAGACCATTCATTCTTGTCATGTCAAGCTAGCCATCGTAACAGCATATCGAGATATTTCATGTCAGGTTTATCATGTCAAGTATATCATGTCAAGTTCACCGTCAGGAGTGCACCACGACGGACCACTATCATGTCATGTCATTTGTCAAAAGTGTACCATAACGGGTCACCATCGTGTTAGGGCACACACTTAAATTTTTATGGCACAAGCATACATTTAGTAATTAAATATTAGCAGGGGCAAGGGCTGTGGGGGACTCATGCGGCTCAGGAAAATTGTCGCATGAAATTGCCATGCAACAGTGCATATGCGGCCAAGCAATTAAACATGCACAAATACATATGCGGCCTGGCCATGCACAAAGCAAATTGCTTACGTGCACAAATATTTTATGGCTAAAACAAATAAGCATATGCGGCCAGGCTAGTCACTTGGCCATATGCGGCTCAGGCAAGTTGCATGCAAGAAATTTAATTAAAGGACCATGCGGCCATGAATTAAATACTGGAAGGGGAGGAGCATATGCGGCCAGCCGATTACTGAGCCATGCGGCCACCAATATTTCTTATGCGGCCAGCAAATGTTAAGGCCATATGCGGCCAGGAATATACATAAGCATGCAAATGCATGCAAATGCTTGCAAAGCCATGCGGCCAAATATGGCTAAGGCCATATGCGGCCAGGAATATATAAGTGGCCATGCGGCCAAATATACAAGTGGCCATGCGGCCATAACTCAAATAGTCATGCGTCCAGGTTATTAAAGGCCATGCGACCGAAATGCTTGCACAGGCCATTAAATACTACTAAAGCCATGCAAACAAAGCAAATAAGCATTTAAATACTACCATGCGGCCAAATGTTTGAACATGCAAGTTAATGCATGTAAGCTTAATTAAATATATATAAGCATGCAATCTCTTGCATGCAAATGCAACTGTATACAAAGGGATGCATACAATATTAAGCTAATGCATGCAATATCTAAGGCATTAGCTAATGGCCTATGCGGCTACAATTGGGTTCCATACGACCATACCCAAAGGCCATGCGGCCACAATCAATTGGCCATGCGGCCAGCATGGCATTGGCCATATGCGGCTAGGAAATATTATTAAATGCAAGCACAGTGCATATGCGGCAAAGCACAAAATGTGCATATACGGCCAGAAAATTATTTAATGGCCATGCAAACAGCAAATGCCATACGGCCAAGCAAATGATCGGCCATGCGGCCAATTCAATTAAATGGCCATTCGGCTCAGCACAAAATGTTGCATGCGGCCAAGAGTGCAATTAATGGCTCCCACAGAGAACATGTCCATAGAAAATATCATGGCCTCCATGCTCCTCCAAACAACAATAGGAACCCAAATCCAGACTCCCGTAGGTCAAATTTGGCTAAAATAGAATTCTCTACAACATAGAACCATCAAATAACAAAAATATGCAGGTTTGATAGATCAAAACTCCTAAAAACCGAAAATACTACAAGGCTAGATTTACAAGAAATTAATCATGAAAATAAAAAATGCTAAGTACTAAAGTGGGTTAAAAACACATGAGGAAGACAGAACAATAAACCTGAAGACACGACTCTGGAGGCTACTCCGGAATGCTGGGCTTGATCCCCTGGTTGCTGCTGATCCACGGGAAGTGCTCCGCCTTGCTGACCGGCAGGTCCAGGAACAATGCCGCTGAAGAAGACGACATGGAGAACAATAAGGAAGGACCAGGACAGATCAACGATACAAGCATATGATCAAATCAAGATTCCAGAGATTCGGATGATACGAGCAGAGATCAAAGGCGAATACTGATTGAGACATCTATTCGGTAAACCCTCACATATCTTGATTTACAAGACCTGTATGGGCCACCACTTAAACCATGTCACGCCCCAGAACCAGAATACTGGAGAGCGGGGGCAGACATAGCCAGCTACGTATATGAAATGGAATCAATCTCGCTATACGGTCACGGCTGTCTAGATACATGAGGGTTTACTACAAGCCAACAGTCTCCTATGGTCATGAACAAGCCTAGCGTCTCAATCACAAGCAAGTAAGTAAGTCACAAGATGTATGATCATTAAATATACAATAATAAGGCGTCGCAAATATTACATATTCAGCTGATCATGAAGCTAGTCGTTATAAAATGTTAGGACTAGCAAGAGTTTAATCATACATGATCAACCCTAGGATCTGTCAATCATGTTACAGCCCGTAGGCAGACAATAAGTAAATGCAATCGAGCTAAACAGGTGCTCGTCGGCTAAACGCCTCAAAAGAATATTTTTACAATAAAGTGGGAGATCAAAAATAAACCCACTCGTTGCCCTGGTTACGTCTAGTCGCCACCATCGGGCTGAAAAGTCGATAGATCCTCTGGAGCTGCTCCGAAATCTGGCCATACAAAACCAGCTGGATCAGACCCCAGAAAGAGCAAGTGCCACAAAGGAAGCTTCACTTAGGAACTAAAACCAGCAATTAGCACAGAAGATAATAATAATATAGTAAAACTGGAGAAATATAACATCACGAGAATATACGGTAAGATAACCATGGGACCATTCAGATAACCAGGTTACAACCCTTAAACCAAACAAGGATCGGGGTTGTAACCCTTTGTCTGAACCAAACTTGGTTTCTCCCATTTATCAGCAAGATAATATAAGAAAATCAGAGCATGTAACAATCTTATACAGGATCAAGACTAAACTGGTTATTCCACATTCAACAATCACGGCCAAGCAATAAGTACGGCTTGATACTTTAACTAACTAGGATTATCACAAGCCTAGTTACTAGCAAGATGCAGTGAGATTATTCCACAGCCACAAGCCCTGCAGACCATCCAGGTTACCCAGGTCAAAAATTAGGGATTAAATTCAGGTGGGTACATCGTCCAGGAAATGCATGTACCCTTAGGTAGCTTGAAGGGTGCAACACATGACAGTGTGCTGGAAATGTGCCCTACTCGACGGCAGGCTACAGATCCCAGGCGCGCCCAGGTAACGGGATTGCCTGTAGCTGGGAGATCTCTTTATGACTAATGTAATAATCTAGTTATTAACCTTAGTCCATTTTAGTAGGTAATCCTGACCGTGGTACTCAGGAGTCCCTTTCTAGATATAATGCAAGACAGGACTGGATTTATTTGTACAAGCACAATCGCCCACGGTGTCCAGGTTACTTATACAGGTCATGTCATGTCAGGTAGCCGTCGCAATAGCTTATCAAGATATATCATGTCAAGTTCACTGGTCAAGAGTGCACCACAACGGGCCACTATCAGGTCATGTCTTGTTTACTTGTCAGGAGTGTACCACGATGGGTCACTATCGTGTTCAGGTACATGTGCAGGACATCATAGTGCAAGCATTCAATCAGGAGACCCAAGTACACTGGGAGTCACAAAGGATGAGTTAACAATAATCATAATAGAAATAAAATAACAAGACAAGACATGGGAAGGAGCCATGCGGCTCAATGGGGGATGAGTCCATGCGGCTAACTCAAGACGGTGCATGCGGCTCAAGAGTTCGGGTTCAATATGAAGCAGGCGCGCGGCTCAGGACTAGAAGGAAGCTCAAGCGCATGCGGCTGGGTTGCTGGAATCCATGCGGCAGGCGAAGACATAGGTCCATGCGGCCGGCTATCAATCAGGTATATGCGGCTGGAGTCAAGTGGGTCTCATGCGGCTAGCTGGGTTCGGCCCTTATGCGGCTTTAGGAGATTCGGATTCATGCGGCCCAAAGTGGCAGAGGCACATGCGGCTGCAGGAGGGGGGGTGCATGCGGCTGAGTGGGGAGAGGAATCCATGCGGCAGGAAGAAGCGGGTCCCATACAGCTCAAAGGGAGTAAGCCTATGCGGCTCAAAGTTCTTCCAGTCATGCGGCTGGGAGAACACTTGCCGCATGAAATATTCATGCGGTCAAGTCTAAGCACAGTTCATCTTCTCCAAAATTCTGAGAAGAAGAACACCATGGGAGCCAAGTTCTCAAGCTCCATAACTCCATCATCCGGAGCCCAAATCCGAACTTCCATAGGTCAAAATGGGACAGAACAAAATTCTCTACAACATGGAACCATCAAAACTTAGAAATAACAAGATTAAGTATATCAAAACTCAAAGAAATCCAAAAATAATATAAACTTAGATCTACAAGAATTCGGCCATGGAAAGTAAAAATGCCAAGTACTAAAGTATACTAGAATACTGCAAAGAAGAGAATGGAACAACAAAATTAGAGTTCCTCCATGAAGCAAGCTGCACTTGCCTAGACCTCTTTCTCTTTCTCTCTCCGGTAGGTGAAGGAGTTAATGGAGGAAAGAAAAGAGTAATGAAGAGAGAGAAGGAAGTGGGGGTTAATAAATGGTAGTGGTGGTGGTAGGTAGGTGGTTCTCTCCTTGGTTCATACTAAACCAAAGAAAACCAAGCCTAGCCGAACCCAACCAAGAATAAACCAAGCCATGAAAAAAAGCTGAGCAAAGAAATCAGGCAATACAAGATAAAATACGTACACGTATTCTAAAATACGTAATATGAACCACAGGTATTACAACTCTACCCACCTTAAAAGAATTCCGTCCTCGAAATTTAATTAAGAGGCTAGAGAGACGAGGACAAGCTATATTAATCACAAGCAAGTTATAACTAGGCAGGTAATCACTCATTCAAGCAAGGAATCGAAGGCATGAGGCATAAGGAAGACATTATACCTTACGAGTCAAACAGGCAGGGATATCGCGATCGGATATCATCCTCACGCTTCCACGTTGACTCACCCAAAGAGTGATGACCCCAAGCAACTCGGACTAACTTGATAGACTTGTTCTTGAGTGTCTTCTCCCTCCGGTCAAATATAGACACGGGCCTCTCCTCATACGAAAGGTTGGTACCAACAACCAATTCCGAATGATCCAGGATGTGGCTCAGGTCCGGGATATACCATCGTAATTGGGATATATGGAACACGTCATGCACCTCGCTTAGTGACGGCGGAAGAGCGAGACGATAGGACACATCTCCTACTCGCTCTAGAATATCGAACGACCCTATATACCTAGGACTAAGCTTTCCTCGTGCGCCGAAACGAATGACGCCATGGTTAGGCAAAATCCTCAGGAATACATGGTCGCCGACAGAAAACTCGAGAGGGCGCCGATGAGAATCGGCCCAATGGCACTGGCGATCTTGGGCAACTCGAAGATGATCCCAAACTCTTCTGACCACTTCAACCGTCTGGGCAATCATTTCTGGGCCGAGCATCTGTCTCTTTCCGATATCATCTCATGCTAACGGGGATCGCCACTTCCTGCCATACAGTGCTTCGAACGGTACCATCTGGATACTAGCTTGGAAGCTATTGTTGTACGAAAACTCCACCAGGTGCAGGTGATCTTTTCACAAACCACCGAAGTCAAGTGTACAGGACCGCAACATATCTTCAAGAGTCTGGATTGTACGTTCCGACTGACCATCTGTCTGCAGATGATATGCTGAACTGAACTGGAGATGAGTTCCCAAACTCTCCTGCAGGCTACGCCAAAAGTGCGACGTGAATCTTGAATCTCGATCCGAGGTGATACTGACTGGCACACCGTACAACCTGACAATCTGCCTGAGGTACATCTCTGCTAACTGAGCTGTCGACTGACCGACTCTGAACGGGAGGAAGTGAGCTACCTTCGTGAGCCTGTCAACTATAACCCAAATAGTATCTCGACCAGCTGGGGATCTAGGTAATCCAGTCACAAAATTCATGGTCACATGTTTCCACTTCCATTCTAGAATCGGCAAGGGCTGAAGAAGTCCAGCGGACCTCTGATATTCAGCCTTAACTTGTTGGCAGACTAAACAACGAAAGACAAACCGGGCTATCTCCCTCTTCATGCCATTCCACCAAAAGTGCTGCCGGATATTACGGTACATCTTCATACCGCCCGGATGAATGGAATACTGAGAACTGTGAGCTTCTGCCATGATCTCCTGTCTGATATCTCCACTGGGTACACAAAGACGCTTACCATGCCTAAGTGTACCGTCTTCATGAATACACAACTCTGGTCGTCGCCCAGCCTCACACTCTGTCCTGAGTCGCTGAAGCTTGGAATCTGCTGATTGTGCCATCCGGATCCTCTCGACTATGGTGGACTGAACTTGCATACTGGCCATCAATGCCACACTGGAAGGGAGAACAACTTCAATACCCATCTTCTAAAGATCTGCTAACAGCTCTGGTTGCGCTGTTAGGAAATAAACTCCGGCTCTTCTGCTCAATGCATCTGCAACAACGTTGGCCTTCCCGGGATGATACTGCAAGTTGACATCATAATCCACAAGAAGCTCCAGCCACCTCCTCTGACGCATGTTAAAATCCTTCTGGGTGAAAACATACTTCAAGCTCTTATGGTCGGTGAAAATCTCCACCATGTCTCCGTACAAGTAGTGCCTCCACAACTTGAGTGCAAACACTACTGCTGCCAGCTTCAAGTCATGGGTTGGGTAATTCCTCTCATGATCACGAAGTTACCGTGACGCATAAGCTATTACCTTCCCATGCTGCATCAGAACACATCCTAAGCCTCTGCCTGAAGCATCACAATATACTGAGAATCCTTCGGTTCCATCTGGAAGCGTGAGAATGGGAGCCGTCATCAAGCCTCGCTTCAACTTCTCAAAAGAATCCTGATATTCTGCTGTCCAAGCAAACTGCACCTCCTTGTGGGTCAACTGGGTCAATGGCGCCGAGATCCGAACAAAGTCTGAAATAAATCTCCTGTAATAGCCGGCCAATCTAAGAAAACTGTGAACCTCTGCAACTATGCTGGGCACTGGCCACGACTCAATAGCCACAATCTTCTGGGGATCTACTTCTACTCCTCTTCGGGTGATGATGTGACCCAAGTACAAAATATGATCGAGCCAGAACTCGTATTTACTGAACTTGGCATACAACTGGTGCTCCCTGAGAATCTGAAGAACCACACGGAGATGCTGCTCATGCTCTGCTTCGCTTCTGCTATAGACCAGGATGTCATCCAAAAACACAATCATGAACTGATCCAGATAAGGCATGAAAATACGATTCATGAGATCCATGAATACAGCCGGCGCATTGGTCGCTCCAAATGGCATCACTAGGAACTCCCAATGCCCATACCTAGACCTGAAAGCTGTCTTCGGGATGTCCTGCTCTCTGACTCTGATCTGATGATATCCTGAGCGTAAGTCGATCTTCGAGAATACTGCTGCCCCTTTGAGCTGATCAAACAAGTCATCTATCCTCGGGATAGGGTATCTGTTCTTGATTGTCACTGAGTTCAAGGTACGATAATCAACACATAAACTAGACGTACCATTCTTCTTTTTCACAAGAAGTATCGGGGCTCCCCAAGGCGATCCACTAGCACGAATGAATCCCTTGGTTCGAAGTTCTTCAATCATCTTGTACAAGATCTCCAATTCTGAAGGTGCCATCCTGTAGACTCTCTCTGACACTGGGGCTGTCCCGGGAATCAAGTCTATGGTGAACTCGATCTCCCGTTCTGGCGGCATACCTAGAAGCACTTCTGGAAAAAAATATCTAGAAACTCTTAGACTATCCGGGGCAACTGCACTGCTGCTACTGCCATCCGCAATACTGGAGGAGAAGGCTCAACTGCGCCTCGGGAAAAGGAAAACTCCGGCTCGCCTGGAATGCTAAAAACAACCCTACCAATATGGCAGTCTATTCTAGCATACTGGTTCCTCAACCAATCCATCCCTAAGACCACATCATAATCGGCCATCGGAAACTCTATCAATCTAGCAGAAAATTCCTTACCGCTAACTACGATCCGACACGAGAAAAACACCCTATCGACTCCCACAAGTCCGTTACCAGTAAGTATATTGAACCTTACTGATAATGACTCGGGCTCCAATCCTATCCGTGTCGCGAATCGTGCAGACATAAAAGAATATGATGCACCAGAATCAAATAAAACTGAAGCTGGAAAGGAGTTGACGAGAATAGTAACTGCCACTACCTCTCCTGGTGCCAATCCTTCCTCTGCGGTCATCACCATAGCATGACCATGCCCTCGGGGTGCTGGTCCCCTCTGCTAAAATCCTCGCTGCCTATTCTGACTCAAGACCTGGGCTTGAGCATGCTGCTGGGGGGGTTGTTGCTGAAACACTTGGGACTGAGGCGGCAAGGGCCTCGGCAATAGATACTGCTGCTGCTGGACCGGAGCTGGTCCTCTCACCGAAGAGCTAGAAAGGTTGGACGATGATGAACCACCCCTATTCGGGCAGGATCCAACCCTATGGTCTGCTGCTCCACAAGCCAGACACAATCCCTGGGCCCTGCGATACTCTGCCACTACATGGCCTGGCTTCCCATAATGAGAACATCCTACTGCGGAAGACTGCTTCTGCTTCTGCTGCTGCTGAGGGTACGTCGGGACTGAATGCTGAACCGACGTCACTGAGGCCGCTCGTCTCGGAGCTCCAATAGTCAAAGTCCTGGCTGCCGGGGCTGGGGCTGAAGACTGATTCATCTTGCTATGGAATCTCTTCCGACCTCCGGCCCTATCCACAATCCTCTGGGAGGTATACTCATGCCTCCTTGCTGCTCTCAAGACTGCATCAAAAGTCTGATGCTCAAACTGCTCAACTGCCAACAAAATCTCCAGGTGAAGCCCTTGCTAAAATTGCTGGGCTCTATCATACTCGGTCGCCACCAAGGTAGGAGCAAACCGACTAAGCTTCGAAAACTCGGCCGCATATTCGTCGACCATTCTGCCCATCTGTTTTAGATTGGTGAACCTCGTCTGTAGATCGTACCGAGCTACAGCATCAAAATACTTGGTCTGGAATCTCTCTCTGAACACCGCCCAAGTAATGGGTGCTGCTAATCCAACGGCCTGCGTTGCCCACCAGCTGCGGGCAAGATCTAACAACTGCAGGCGCACCACGGCTACCTTCTCGTTCTCTGGGGTCCTGGCTGCTTCTAGAATCACCTCTGTGTCCTGAAGCCAAGCATCTGCAGCGATAGCATCTTCACTACCGTCGAAGAACGGAGGGTTCAAGCGCTTGAAGCTGTTGGCCGCGCTGTTACCCTAATGACCTCCTCTGGTCAGAGCATCCGTCATTGCCTGGTACAAGGCATCTCATCGACGATCTTGGGAAGCTATCAAGGTCCTGATGAGACCTACCAAAGTGCCATCATCAGGCTCGGCATGCTGAACTGGCTGGACTGGTGGCTCCCCGTCTGAAGGTACGACTCTGGAGGCTACTCCGGAATGCTGGACTTGATCCCCTGGTTGCCGCTGATCCACGAAAAGTGCTCCGCCTTGCTGACCGGCAGGTCCAGGAATAATGTCGCTGAAGAAGACGACATGGGAAACAATAAGGAAGGACCAGGACAGATCAACGATACAAGCATATGATCAAATCAAGATTCCAGGGATTCGGATGATACGAACAGAGATCAAAGGCGAATACTGATTGAGACATCTATTCGGTAAACCCTCACATATCTTGATTTACAAGACCTGTATGGGCCACCACTTAAACCATGTCTGTCATGCCCCGCTCCCGTAGGAGCGATCGTCCTCGCTAAGGCGTGATGCCGCACGAGCCTAGATTGTGCTCGTGCAAGGCAATTTCATAACGGCCGATTACATCGGCGACGACGGGGTCGTCGCACAGAAGTCCCAAGCAGAAATATTGAAACATGCAGCAGAATTTAAGAACAAGTACACATGAACACAAGTCATTCAAAAGAAGCTCTTTATTGATATTGAATACAAGATTACATTTGTGGGCGCAAGGCCAATTTACAAGTCTCTCGTGCTCTCTTTTCTCTTGATTACAAGTCTCTCTGCTCTCTCTCATCTTTCGATTACAATGCTTGAGCCAGCGGAAGCTTCGGAAGGCGATGTCCATACATTATGTCCTGTATAAGTCTTCAGTCCACGCGGCCGCACGCTTCGAATCACCAAGGAACTCCGTGCCTCGACGCATCCAAGCGAGCTCTACGCCACGAGCTTCTACCTGTGCCTGCACATGAAACACTGTGTGGGTGTCAGTACTCAACTGTACTGGTGGAGTAAGCTCCTCGCCCACCCATACAAAACCAATACGTTTCATTCTACTTTGTGCAACATAAACCCTTTTACGATTTGTCTTTCTATTCTTGCCTTAGGATCAGTTTTAGGGCCGACGCCTTTGCATACTTGTGTCTAAGGACCATCCCGTGCTTGCACAACGACGTTAACTCATACTTTTGTCTTAGACCCTTCTCGTGCCAATAACGTTAACCTATCAAGTCGTGTTTGCCTTACGGCCATAATCAGAGACGCAACTATACGAAAGACTCCATTTTCTTGCCTCTAGACCTTTCTCGTGCTTGCATTGTCGATGCACCGACTTATACTTGTCTTTTGTGCCAAACTCTGGGACGTAACGACTCGGTCGTGCCATAACTCGATTCGTGCTTCAATATTTCCGAGGCAACGCCTCCTCGCTTAGTCTCGCCTACACTTGTATTGTAACAACGCGGCCGTGCCTCATATTTCATGGTCGTGCCCAGCAACTCAACGTAACTTCACATAACTTGTCCTACGGCCCTTCTCGACTTAACTCGCAACAACTCAAGCCTAACTCATGCAAACTCTTTGCCTTACTTAATACACGTTGCCATATCCCGTGCCGAAGCACGCCGCCTTCGCTGTAGCCAAATATTAGGCCCAGACATTGTGTCTTCTAACTGCATACACAATCAACTCAATCCAAAGACACACACACGCGGATTGTCGCCCGTGCCGACACATCTATATGAAAGGTCACTGGCATTTACTAGCCATTCTGGACATAGCCTGGCATTCGGGACCCTTGCACCGCCGGTTGCGATCCTCGAAGCAAGTCGTCGACCTACCGGTTGCTTCATACCTAGCTCGGCTATAATCTATTCTTCCTAGGCCGGATCGGTCACTGGCCCAAGGTTTCTGATCCGAAGAACCATCGTCCTTGTCGACAAGTTGTCTATGACCACGTGCCTACGCTAACTTCTAGACTTAACGTAAATGCATGGTCTCATCATCATCAATTAGTTCCTTTGCTTTACTCTTTTCACTTTTCACACTTCCTTCGCAGAGCCCAAACCAGGGTTGCCTCGGCGACTGAACCACAGTCCCGACATATTTTCTCTCGGCGACTAACCATCGCTTAGACTTAACATTCTTTGAACTTAGGGAACGACTACTGCATAGCCTTCCAACTTAACTTGAACATAACGTATTTTCTTAAGTATCGACAGACCGTGGCTAACTTTCCACTGAACTAACCGTGGCTCGTGCCTTAAACCGACTCGTGTTCTACGCAACACTATCGCCCAAGTCATATCTCATGTAACGGGCATTGGGATAGTGGGACAATTTAACTTGACAACCGCAGAAAGGATGGGACAGCACTTGGAATAACTTAGGTCGACCGGCATAACTTTGCCTAACTTACTCAAGCCTACAACTTAACCCGAGGGACGAGCAAAGGCTATGCCAAGCCTTGTATTTTGGAAACGTGCATGCTTTATCGAGCATTTACACGGGCGACGCCTATGACTTAGGCAAGTTTATAGTTTTGTGTCGAAGACCAACTTTCCTTCTCCCAAGCCACGGGACAAAGGACCGAGTGTCATTTTCAAAGCACGCCGTGCACCAACTCTAGGTCGACCGTGGGACGTTTTCCATGTTCTAACTCATTTCGACCCGTCGGGATTATTCCCTTAGCTATGTGGATTCGTCTCTTTTATTATTAAGCCTACTTGTGCAAGTTGAAAACACGATTTATTATGTGAAGGCAAAGATGAGGCAAGTTCACCGAAACTACCCCACCTGAGCGAGCGATCGTCTTGACCGAGCGAGCCTTCGAGCAGCCGTTACAGGGCTAAGGCCGAACACCGTCGGCATTTCGATTCTTCCGAATGACTTTGCGGGACGGGGCACTACAACATACACCACTCAGAACAAGTCTCATCCTCGAGACTTTCCTGAAGGCAAGCCATCCTACTATTTCTATGGCCAAGACTTAATCGTACCTAGACACGGGACTATCGCAGTCGTGCAGGTACGCCAGTACTTATCGTATACACTCTGTCTACGTGTTTACTCGATTCGGAGCCACGCTCACACTATTATCATTCTTTCCCTTAATACGATTTCAAATTCTCGACATTCTTCTATTCCCCAAGTCTTATTTGAATTCATCGTATCGCTTGGTTGGATCGTGCATGCATTCCAAGCGTCCCCGAAATACATGCATTCAGCCAAATCGCATGATAGAGAATTCGTCATTGTCACTCGAGTCGCATCGTGCACATACTCAGGCATCCCTAAAATATATGCATGTCAGCCGAATCTCGTGAGCAGGGTTTCCTATTCGTGATTCACGCTATCCATCCATGCCAATCCTCAAGATCAATCTTTTGATTGCTAACACTTGAAACAGGCGTCTCGCCTAACCGCTAGGCCAATTCTTTTCGAGGCTAAGTCAATGTCAGGATTGGAATCATAGTTCCCCAACAATAATGCCAACATTGACCCCAATCCTAGGATCAAACCATAGTCGGTAGTACGGGATTTTCTACCCAAGCTCGCGTCACTCAGATTTCTAAACATCGAGCACGATCACCTATTCGCATCAATACATTCGTTGCGCATATTTGAATCCATTCAAATCACCAATTCTAACCAATTCATGTATTCGATCACGAGGTCGTCTAGCTTTGACAATATGTTGCGCCCCAATCTCACATGAGTCCGATTATCCACGGTGGTTCATGAATTACCATGCAACGCTTCCGCGGAATAATCATTCTCATCGGGGCATAATTCTTGTTTGAGTCTAGACTCGTTCATTCTCGATACGCGGATTGGACCTACGCAATCCTCAAATTCAATCGACAAGCACACCAATTCATTCTCGAGTCCATCTTCGCGTCAAACCACAAGTCAAAGAACAAATTGTCGCCCCGTGCAAGTTTGACCACCCCCGCTATATGATTCACCATACCAGTGATTACGCAGAGTGATCGCCCTAATCGACGTGACGCATGTGCGAGGCTGGAGTAGCGCTCGCATAAGACAAGAACGTCAACGTTGTGGTTATCGGCGAAACAAATCCAAACATTCCATTTTTCATCCAAGCCAAGTTTGATAGTTCGATCGTCATTCGTTCAACTAAGAAAATCCTCGAGCCAAGTCTATCTTTTACTTGAAGTATTTCAACATCCCGAGTATAGCATCCATCGGAACCATGACATCTGCACGACCATCATTCGCCGAGTCAGAGTACCCCCGAGTTATCATATATCGATCTTTGATACGCCTCAATACCATCGACGATATGCGTAACCTGACGATCTTCCTTTGCAACCAATTTCGAGTCGTACAACTGATGCTATTGTCCGAACTGGATATTCCATAGTCTCTTCGATATTCAAGATCAAGTTTGATCGCTATTCCTCAAGTTTGTTTCAAGATCGTTGTCCAAAACTTAAGTCACATTTCATTAGACGCAATCCGAAATCGTAAGCACGATCCTCTAGGTTTTCCTCGATCAAGACATTCACTTTTGTTCATCGTTCCGAATCGTTTTCTAACTCGCGTTGCCCATTGACAAATTGTCCGAACGACTTCTCATTCGGGACTTTCGAAGTCACGACCAACTAAGCGTGACGCGTTCTAACGCTATGCGCGATCGTATCGCCTCGCCGACGTACTCGTTATTATTTCTAATCCTCAGTCTTCGCTCGAATAATTTCCAAGCAAATCCATACACCACTCGGATTCGAGCCATCCGATCTAGCCTACAAATCATATTCGTATTACTCGCTAACTCGTCCTTCAGATTCGTTTGACGAATCTCTAGCGTAATCGCTCACGTCGCATCGACGGGCTAAGTCGTTTGCACTACTCCTCAAAATCCAAACCGATCTTCCACGTACGCCTAAGCGTTAGTCTGATAGCGTTTCAATCGACAGACACTCTAAGTGTTGCTTCGTTTCCCGACCGAACGGTACTCAATATCGCTCGCGACTCATTTGCACCAAAAAGTCTAGGTGCGCGACGTGCGGGCTAAGTTGTGCTGCATAACCATCCCGTACGGACTATATTTCGAGTTTGCACGCTCAATTTCTAACGTCGACGTAGGACTATTTGGGCACGCACGCAACTTTCCTAACATTAGCATGTGTTTTCATTCAAGACAAGTTGACACCGTTCGGCACAAAGGCCGTCGCCTATCGATGCATTCGATTGAATACTTGTACGAGCTTTTGAAAATATTTAGACTTATTGTATGGACATGTCGAGGGACATTCGAGAGAGAGCGCACACTTGTTTAACAACGACGAGCTTTCAAAACTGAGACATTCGATGTGAAGTCCAAGGACGTAAAGCCGTGCTCTGATACCATTATGTCACGCCCCGCTCCCGTAGGAGCGATCGTCCTCGCTAAGGCGTGATGCCGTACGAGCCTAGATTGCGCTCGTGCAAGGCAGTTTCATAACGGCCGATTACATCGGCGGCGACGGGGTCGTCGCACAGAAGTCCCAAGCAGAAATATTGAAACATGCAGCAGAATTTAAGAACAAGTACACATGAACACAAGTCATTCAAAAGAAGCTCTTTATTGATATTGAATACAAGATTACATTTTTGGGCGCAAGGCCAATTTACAAGTCTTTCGTGCTCACTTTTCTCTCGATTACATGTCACTCTGCTCTCTCTCATCTCTCGATTACAATGCTTGAGCCAGCGGAAGCTTCGGAAGGCGATGTCCATACATTATGTCCTGTATAAGTCTTCAGTCCACGCGACCGTACGCTTCAAATCGCCAAGGAACTCCGTGCCTCGACGCATTCAAGCGAGCTCCACGCCACGAGCTTCTACCTGTGCCTGCACATGAAACACTGTATGGGTGTCAGTACTCAACTGTACTGGTGGAGTAAGCTCCTCGCCCACCCATACAAAACCAACACGTTTCATTCTACTTTGTGCAACATAAACCCTTTTACGATTTGTCTTTCTATTCTTGCCTTAGGATCAGTTTTAGGGCCGACGCCTTTGCATACTTGTGTCTAAGGACCATCCCGTGCTTGCACAACGACGTTAACTCATACTTTTGCCTTAGACCCTTCTCGTGCCAACAACGTTAACCTATCAAGTCGTGTTTTCCTTACGGCCATAATCAGAGACGCAACTACACGAAAGACTCCATTTCCTTGCCTCTAGACCTTTCTCGTGCTTGCATTGTCGACGCACCGACTTATACTTGTCTTTTGTGCCAAACTCTGGGACGTAACGACTCGGTCGTGCCATAACTCGATTCGTGCTTTAATATTTTCGAGGCAACGCCTCCTCGCTTAGTCTCGCCTACACTTGTATTGTAACAACGCGGCCGTGCCTCATATTTCGAGGTCGTGCCCAGCAACTCAACGTAACTTCACACAACTTGCCCTACGGCCCTTCTCGACTTAACTCGCAACAACTTAAGCCTAACTCATGCAAACTCTTTGCCTTACTTAATACACGTTGCCATATCCCGTGCCGAAGCACGCCGCCTTCGCTGTAGCCAAATATTAGGCCCAGACATTGTGTCTTCTAACTGCATACACAATCAACTCAATCCAAAGGCACACACACGCGGATTGCCGCCCGTGCCGACACATCTATATGAAAGGTCACTGGCATTTACTAGCCATTCTGGACATAGCCTGGCATTCGGGACCCTTGCACCGCCGGTTGCGATCCTCGATGCAAGTCCCTGACCTACCGGTTGCTTCATACTCAGCTCGGCTATAATCTGTTCTTCCTAGGCTGGATCGGTCCCTGGCCCAAGGTTTTCGATCCGAAGAACCATCGCCCTTGTCGACAAGTTGTCCATGACCACGTGCCTACGCTAACTTCTAGACTTAACGTAAATGCATGGTCTCATCATCATCAATTAGTTCCTTTGCTTTACTCTTTTCACTTTTCACACTTCCTTCGCAGAGCCCAAACCAGGGTTGCCTCGGCGACTGAACCACAGTCCCGACATATTTTCTCTCGGTGACTAACCATCGCTTAGGCTTAACATTCTTTGAACTTAGGGAACGACTACTGTATAGCCTTCCAACTTAACTTGAACATAACGTGTTTCCTTAAGTATCGACAGACCATGGCTAACTTTTCACTGAACTAACCGTGGCTCGTACCTTAAACCGACTCGTGTTCTACGTAACACTATCGCCCAAGTCATATCTCATGTAACGGGCATTGGGATAGTGGGACAATTTAACTTGACAACCGCAGAAAGGACGGGACAGCACTTGGAATAACTTAGGTCGACCGGCATAACTTTGCCTAACTTACTCAAGCCTACAACTTAACCCGAGGGACGAGCAAAGGCTATGCCAAGCCTTGCATTTCGGAAACGTGCATGCTTTATCGAGCATTTACGCGGGCGACGCCTATGACTTAGGCAAGTTTATAGTTTTTTGTCGAAGACCAACTTTCCTTCTCCCAAGCCACGGGACAAAGGACCGAGTGTCATTTTTAAAGCACGCCGTGCACCAACTCTAGGCCGACCGTGGGACGTTTTCCATGTTCTAACTCATTTTGTCCCGTCGAAATTATTCCCTTAGCTATGTGGATTCATCTCTTTTATTATTAAGCCTACTTGTGCAAGTTGAAAACACGATTTATTATGTGAAGGCAAAGATGAGGCAAGTTCACCGAAACTATCCCACCTGAGCGAGCGGTCGTCTTAACCGAGCGAGCCTTCGAGCAGCCGTTGCAGGGCTAAGGCCGAACACCGTCGGCGTTTCGATTCCTCCGATTGACTTTGTGGGACGGGGCACTACAATGTCACACCCCAGAACCAGAATACTGGAGAGCGGGGGCAGACATAGCCAGCTACGTATATGAAATAGAATCCATCTCGCTATACGGTCACGGCTGTCTAGATACATGAGGGTTTACTACAAGCCAACAGTCTCCTATGGTCATGAACAAGCCTAGTGTCTCAATCACAAGCAAGTAAGTAAGTCACAAGATGTATGATCATTAAATATACAATAATAAGGCGTCGCAAATATTACATATTCAGCTGATCATGAAGCTAGTCGTTACAAAATGTTAGGACTAGCAAGAGTTTAGTCATACATGATCAACCCTAGGATCTGTCAATCATGTTACAGCCCGTAGGCAGACAATAAGTAAATACAATCGAGCTAAACAGGTGCTCGTCGGCTAAACGCCTCAAAAGAATATTTTTACAATAAAGTAGGAGATCAAAAATAAACCCACTCGTTGCCCTGGTTACGTCTAGTCGCCACCATCGGGCTGGAAAGTCGGTAGATCCTCTGGAGCTGCTCCAAAATCTGGCCATACAAACCAGCTGGGTCAGACCCCAGAAAGAGCAAGTGCCACAAAGGAAGCTTCACTTAGGAACTAAAACCAGCGATTAGCACAGATGATAATAATAATATAGTAAAACTGGAGAAATATAACATCACGAGGATATACGGTAAGATAACCATGGGACCATTCAGATAACCAGGTTACAACCCTTAAACCAAACAAGGACCGGGGTTGTAACCCTTCGTCTGAACCGAACTTGGTTTCTTCCATTTATCAGCAAGATAATATAAGAAAATCAGAGCATGTAACAATCTTATACAGGATCAAGACTAGACTGGTTATTCCATATTCAATAATCACGGCCAAGCAATAAGTACGGCTTGATACTTTAACTAACTAGGGTTATCACAAGCCTAGTTACTAGCAAGATGCAGTGAGATTATTCCACAGCCACAAACCCTGCAGACCATCCAGGTTACCCAGGTCAAAATTAGGGGTTGAATTCAGGTGGGTACATCGTCCAGGAAATGCATATACCCTTAGGTAGCTTGAAGGGTGCAACACATGACAGTGTGCTGGAAATGTGCCCTACTCGACGGCAGGCTACAGATCCCAAGCACGCCCAGGTAACGGGATTGCCTGTAGCTGGGAGATCTCTTTATGACTAATGTAATAATCTAGTTATTAACCTTAGTCCATTTTAGTAGGTACTCCTGACCGTGGTACTCAGGAGTCCCTTCCTAGATATGATGCAAGACAGGACTGGATTTATTTGTACAAGCACAATCGCCCACGGTGTCCAGGTTACTTATACAGGTCATGTCATGTCAGGTAGCCGTCGCAACAGCTTATCAAGATATATCATGTCAAGTTCACTGGTCAAGAGTGTACCACAACGGGCCACTATCAGGTCATGTCATGTTTACTTGTCAGGAGTGCACCACGACGAGTCACTATCGTGTTCAGGTACATGTACAGGACGTCATAGTGCAAGCATTTAATCAGGAGACCCAAGTATACTGTGAGTCACAAAGGATGAGTTAACAATAATCATAATAGAAATAAAATAACAAGACAGGACATGGGAAGGAGCCATGCGGCTCAATGGGGGATGAGTCCATACGGCTAACTCAAGACGGTGCATACGGCTCAAGAGTTCGGGTTCAATATGAAGCAGGCACGCGGCTCAGGACTAGAAGGAAGCTCAAGCACATGCGGCTGGGTTGCAGGAATCCATGCGGCAGGCGGAGACATAGGTCCATGTGGCCGGCTATCAATCAGGTATATGCGACCGGAGTCAAGTGGGTCTCATGCGGCTAGCTGGGTTCGGCCCTTATGCGGCTTTGGAAGATTCGGATTCATGCGGCCCAAAGTGGCGGAGGCACATACGGCTGCAGGAGGGGGGGTGCATGCGACTGAGTGGGGAGAGGAATCCATGCGGCAGGAAGAAGCGGGTCCCATGCGGCTCAAAGGGAGTAAGCCTATGTGGCTCAAAGTTCTTCCAGTCATGCGGATGGGAGAACACTTGCTGCATGAAATATTCATGCGGTCAAGTCTAAGCACAGTTCATCTTCTCCAAAATTCCGAGAAGAAGAACACCATGGGAGCCAAGTTCTCAAGCTCCATAACTCCATCATTCGGAGCCCAAATCCGAACTTCCATAGGTCAAAATAGGGCAGAACAAAATTCTCTACAACATGGAACCATCAAAACTTAGAAATAACAAGATTAAGTAGATCAAAACTCAAGAAATTCGAAAATAATATAAACTTAGATCTACAAGAATCCGGCCATGGAAAGTAAAAATGCCAAGTACTAAAGTATACTAGAATGCTGCAAAGAAGAGAATGGAACAATAAAATTAGAATTCCTCCATGAAGTAAGCTGCACTTGCCTAGACCTCTCTCTCTCTCTCCGGTAGGTGAAGGAGTTAATGGAGGATAGAAAAGAGTAATGAAGAGAGAGAAGGAAGTGGGGGTTAATAAATGGTAGTGGTGGTGGTAGGTAGGTGGTTCTCTCCTTGGTTCATACTAAACCAAAGAAAACCAAGCCTAGCCGAACCCAACCAAGAATAAACCAAGCCATGAAGGAAAGCTGAGCAAGGAAATCAGGCAATACAAGATAAAATACGTACACGTATTCCAAAATACGTAATACGAACCACAGGCATTACACGTCTCACCGTCCGCGTGTTCCTGGATCGTTCCGAGTTCGCGGAATTTTTTTCTCTAATTTTCACCTGAGAGCTCTAGCCGAGCAACTTCTGGTATATTTTCGTTGTCCCGTTTCCATTTTTCATAGTCTATGATGAATTTTGGTCCACGAATTCCCCGAAAATTCGGTAAACGAGACATTTTTGGATTTTTTCGAAATCCTTTCGGAAACGTTCTGTGAGTTCTCGAAATATTTCTATGGTTTGGTTTTCCAATTCCTTTCGGAAATGGTTATGTGGCTTATTTTTCTTTGAGTGTTTCTGTTGGTTTTGAAATTTCCGAGGAGTTTCGGTTTTTCGAAGTTCATTTCGGGTTTTTCGAATTTCCTTCGAAAACGTTCTGCGAATTGGATTTTTATTGTGGATAGAAATTAATTCTGTGGTTCCCTGGTTTGGGATATTATATATTGGTATTTGTGACATATTTTCCCAGTTTTGGGTTATCCCGAAAATAGAGGGAATGCTGCCGAAATTTTTATAAAATTTATATAAATTCAAATCGATTTTCAGAAATAATTTATTAATTGGATTTTTGGGCGACGACCGTACCGGTCAATGGGCCCTTAGCGAAATGCAAACGAAACCGGGGTTTCCGGACGTTGATGCATTAGCTATTTTGACGATTGGACTAAGTCTGAGACTCGAAATTTAAGTTAATTTAATTTAATTACTAGTTTTATTTTGTAATTAAATTGTAGGATTTTTAGGGACTAACTAATATTTTCCTTCTTATTTTAATTCATGTAAAATAATCTGTAAGGGCATAAGTCCATTTATTTCTGCAAATTTTGTAATAGCTAGTAATGTATTCGTTTTTTCTGATTTTGTTCGGAAACGTAAAAATTTAGAAAAGATAAATAATTATAACATTTTAGAAATTCACGTTCTTCTCATTTAATGAAAAATGTAGTTTTATTATATAAATTATAAAATACCAAGATTTGCCAATAAACCGATAAATACAAAGTTTTTCGAAATTAAATATAAAATGATCTTTCCATCATAATTAAATGTAACGCATTAGATAATCGAGTTTTGTTTGTGTTAGTATAATAAAGATTAAAAATTGACTAGAACAAATTTAGAGATTGTAACTAGCACATTTAGCATGGCAACTTTGGCAATCTAAGGCAGACTTCTCGATTGTAGGATTTCAAGGACAAGTCTAAATTCAATCCCGGAGACATTCCAAATCCAGTCATAATCCAAGGCAAGTACATTTTGTGGTAATTTATAATTATTTAGTAATCGTTTTATTGCAAGTTTAAACCACGATGAAATATGGAACTCTCTCTGAGAGCATTGACTGATTAACTGTTGGGTACTGGAGGAGTAGTGTAATGAGTATGACCACATCCAAAATAGTATAATGACTGTGTTAGCTTACCCCTCATACACACGGGGATAAGCCATATTGTATCAATAGGATACAACTGTACAACCCAATCCGGTCATGTTCATTGCCTATTCACATCACAATGTTTTAACTGCTAGAAAACTATTTATTTCAAATTGTTTAAAAATGCATAACTCTATTATTATTTCAATTGTTAAATTATCATGAATTGTACTTTGCTCCCTCCTGACTGGAGACTATATTTTTAGGTCCTATTGATGATGCAGAGCTACTGATTAGTAGTTATTATGATCCTGAGTTGTATCCAGCTGTGCTACCAGATGGTGCTGGACTTGGAGATGACGAACCTATCTTTTAGCTGTTGTCATTTTCTATTTCCAGTTGTTGTTGTTTGAAAAGACTATTTCTATTATCAGTTGTAACTTTTGTTAGACAAGTTTTAATTATCGGAATATTAAAGTTGTGGCAATTAGTCTGTGTTGTTGATTACCTGCATGAGTGATATAGCTTACTGCCGCCGTCTCAACAACGGTGCAAGCTGGGCATGATCCGATTCGATCCAAGAAATTGGGACCGGGTCGTGACAGAGATCAAGGGCGAGTACTGATTGAGACATCTATTCGGTAAACCCTCACATATCTTGATTTACAAGACCTGTAGGGCCACCACTTAAACCATGTCATGCCCCAGAACCAGAATACTAGAGTGAGTGCGAACATAGCCACTACGTAATGAAATGGAATCCATCTCACCATACGGTCACGACTGTCATATATAGGGTTTAACTATAAGCCATCTGTCTCTTATGTCAATAACAAGCCTAGTGTCTCAATCACAAGCAAGTAAGTAAATGTTACAAGATGTAAGATCACCAAATATACAAGTACGTAAGGCGTCCCAAACATTACATATTCAGCTGATCATGAAGCTAGTCATTACAAAATGTGAGGACTAGCAAGTTTAGTCATACATGATCAACCTTATGATCTGTCAATCATGTTACAGCCGTAGGCAGACAGTAATAAAGTATGCAATACGAGCTAACAGGTGCTCGCGGCTAAATGTCTCAAAAAATATTTTT
>JANAVB010012736.1:0-15724 GCA_029216955.1 Iris pallida | reverse complement strand
TGATGATGCTGACGTTGCCGCCGCTTCGTTTTCTGAATAAAGTGTCAACTGTTCAGACTTTGGGAGGCGTGCTGCCAACTCTGTCAGTTCAGCATTTAATGTTGGTGACGTTCGATGGACAGCTGAGTGGGCGCGTCGGTTGGCGTTCCACTCGGTATGGAGATGTGTGGGGGCGCACCCTCTATAATGCGCCGAGTACTGTAGGGCGCGTCTGTGTGATGCGCCTGATGCCGAAGGGCGCGTCCGTGTGATGCGCTGTCTGGCTGGCGCATCGGACATGTCTTTTAATGATGCGGCTGTCTCGCTCTTCGAGTGCTATAAATAGCCGTTTGGCTGAATTCGAGGCGTCCGGTTCATCCATTTAATGTAAATTCATTGCACGGAATTCGGAGGGCCATCCACTTGGCGCGTGGGTTTGATCTGCCCGGCCTATAAATAGTGGCATGGAGAGAAGATTTGCTTCTCATTCCCTCACGTACTTCCAATATGAACTTGAACATACGGGTGCATTCTGCTGACGAAGTGCTCCCGAGGGTGAAGATGAGACGCTGTGTTGTCTTTGATGCACTTGAAGGTGACTGTTACATCCAAAAGACGGAGTCGAGGGCTTCTGAGGCAGGCGGAAGGTGCCTGTTGCATCCAAAGATAGGGATGCTCGAGCCTCGTCTCCGTTATTCCGGAAGAGCCGTAGATCGGAATGGCGGTGCAAGGCTCTCTCTTCCTGCAAAGTGGGGTTTCCCCACTTTGATCGTGTCGAAAGCTGCTCCTTTAGCCGTGGTTTCGATCACGGTCTTCCTTCGGCTTTGGAGGCTCTTTCGAAGCCTCCCCTGGCCACAGCATTTGCGGTGCTCTTCTCTTCCTTGGTTCCAGCCAGAGGGTTAAATGCTTTGTGTCGAAGCATTTATCGGGCGAGCCTGGTTGGAAGAGCGGCACATAACTGGGCTCTGCTCGGCCAGGTGAGCCTGGCTGGAAGAATTTGGCTGAAGGGATGCACATAACTGAGCTGCTGGAGAGATGATGGGATGCGCCTGGATGGAGGCGCATGATATCTGCTGCGCCTCACTGGTGGCGCATAGTGATGCTGCGCCTATCTGGAGACGCATGGTGGCCGCTGCGCTTATCTGAAGGCGCATGATGGCCGCTGGCTGTAGACTTAGGCTCTTTCCTTTGTAGAATTCTCCTTTGTACAACCTTTTCTAGACATGTAATAGACTTTTATATATAAATAAAAAGTCCTTCTTCAAATGTCTATACTTATTGACTTTGCTGTGAAGTTCTTCGTCTGAGTTCTGCGCATGTAGTGTCTGGCGCATGGGCTTTCTGGTTGTGAAATTCCATGCTTCTACAAGACCCCCTTCAAAGTTTTCAAAACTTTTGAATAAGTTTTGGAATACTTTGAATAAGAAGCATGGAGGTCAGGGCGCATGATTTCTGGGCGCATGCCTGTTCGGGCGCATGCTCTTCTCAGTTAATGATGATGGTGCCTCGGTAACCGAAAAGATTAATGATGATCTTTTGGTTTTATTTGCTGCTATCCTTGCACAGAACCCGAGGCGACGGCTGAGATCACACGTCATCTGTTCACGCGTGCGGACCAATGCCCTATAAATAGGTAAGAGTCGGAGAGAGAAAGGTTCTTCTTCTCTGTGCCTCTGCTTCTTTAGAGTTTCTTCTTCAAAACCCTAACTTCTCATTCTTCGAGAGAAATGGCTCCCAAGACTCCTCGCTTTGGCTTCTGCCGGCAAGGGGAAGGAGAAAGCTGAAGGAGTCCGAGGATGGATTGCGGGCTGCTGTCGTTCCCCGTATGCCTGTCGAAGTTCTGGCCGGAGGGGTGGTAAGTCTCATTGTCCGTACGCCAACGCAAATGTAGGCCTTGAGTCTTTAAGATGTGCCGCGGCTTTGCCCGCTCGACGCGCAGGGTTTAAACCCTGGATGCCGACGAGGTATGCGCTGCGCGCATGGGTTCAAACCCTAAAGTGCGCCGAGGCTATTCTACTGACGCACATGGGTTTCAAAACCTGAGATTGATGCTGAGGGCCCATCTGCTGACGCGCGTGTGGGTTCAAACCCTGTGTTGATGAGCCGCAGGTTTTCTCCTTTAGACACATTGTGTTGTTTCTCTTCTGACTTTTTCTGATCTTTTTACTAGTGTCGATGGCAATCCCGCCTTTGAGTGAAGTTTTCTTGGAGGCTGCCTTCAACCAAATGGGAGTAGAGCATAACGAGGAAGTGATAAACCCTGCTCAAGATGCTCTTATGCTGGATCAGCCTCCTGAGAGAATGACCCTAATCCGTGAACAGCAGTATTGGTTCCTCAAACGGATGATGGAGCGTGGAGTCATTAAACCCTCCACATCTGATAAAGTGACCTTCCTGAAGCCTGAGTTCCTGTTTGGAGACCGTCTCACTTCTACTGATTCGTCAGTACTGAAGGTCAAGGAGGACTGGTTCTTTACTGCGAATGGAGTGCATATGACTGTTAAGCAACTTGAACGTCAGTGGCCTTTGACGTCCTTCTGTCGCCTTGTTTCCCAGAGGAGAATGTCTTGGGAGCTTACCCCTTCTCAGGGGGGAGCGATGACTGGTGTCATCCAAATTGATTCTACTTCCGACCAAAGGGATGCTTTGACCGTTGTACGGTCTGGGTCTTCTTACACTTGGCGGACTTTACGTCCTGGGAGCCTCTTCAGTGATGTACCCATTGATACGTTTGCTTATAGTGCTTCGACTTTTACACATCGTATGTTTTTGATGGAACGTTCCTACCCGACAGGAGAGTTTCGGGTGGAGGGTTGGTGCCATTACGTCTCCAAATGGGATAAACTGACGCTCTGGATCTTGTCGCGGTTTCAGACTGAGCTCCGAGAGATCGGGTTGACTGCCGCGATCCGTGCTACCCAGGCAGGTGTTGACCTTAATAGGCACATGTTCCTCGCACTCCTGGAGATGTTTGATATCCATACCGGGACCTTCTTTACTCCGGTGGGGGAATTAGGGTTCGCACTTCATGAGATGTACGAGGTGTCAAAACTCCCTTGGGGGTCGGAACCCTATGAAGAGTACTTTCCCACCAACGAGGAACTTCAAGTCCTGGGGGACAGGGCTGAGGAGATGACGGCCGTCTTCAAGGAAGTGGCGAGTCATCATTACTATATGCAGAGACGGGATAGGAACGGGACGCAGCCTCATGTGACCGCTTGGAGAGATCATGTCTTTAGACAAGACAAGGAGGATCCCTCACAATTTTCCACTCCACCGGCGCTCTCTCGTAGCGAAGTGTTGTCCGAAATGAGCAGGTTAGGGGAGAAAAATCCCCGAGGAAATGAGGACCAGCAGTCAGATGCACGCTCCTACAGCTGCTTCTGGCATCTTGCTTATCGGATGTCACCCAAGGCGGTGTTGGCATCCTACCTGATGATATGGCTCCGGGATTGCGTATTTGCGGGCGGATCCGGTGCCGTAGAGAGGGTAACCCGAAACTTAATCCTGCCAGCCGTGAAGCTGGTTTTCGGCCGGCGTTTGGCTCTTCTCCCCGCAATGGTATGTAACCTGCAGCGAGGTTTGAGAGAGTTTGCTGGAAATGTGATTCATGACAGAGGCCGAAACAATAACTTCCCGCGCGCCGAACTGCCGTTTCACTATTTGATGGGATGGCTGATTCTGCATCATCCCAGTGTGATGAGCCCAGGCTCGGAAGGAGATTATAAGGCTGGAGATGCATTCCTTCGTCGTTTCCATCGGAGGAGCTGGTCGCATACTGGTGTCCCGGTTTGTAGAAAGGTTTTATCCCGTCTTCAGGGTTGGGAGATCACCAAAGTTGGTCCCATCTATTTGGGTTTTGAGGCCAACGAGGATTTACGGGACCTGGGCGAAGGTACTACCACTCTGCCTCAATGGGGATTCCGCTGGTTGCAAAGTATCCGGCCGTCCCATCTGGTGTACCGGAACCGGAATCAGTGCTACCTGGAACCGTACTTGCCGAGCCGCTTTGCGCGGCAATTTGGTTATGCTCAGATGATGTTGGATAACCCCAGTAATACCCTGGGGTATGTTGGAAGTTTGTTGGATGGTGCACGAGCTTGGCATTACTATAATGCCGGATGTACCGGAGCTCGTTTTACGTTGCCCGTCCCCGATCCGCGGCCGCCCATTCTTTACTCGGCCGCCAAATTTTACTGTGTTATGGCTGCCCCGCCCTCCGGATATGACAGGGAGACCAGCCTTATCGCAGGCACCCAGTTAGCAGCGACTGGGGATACGCCAGTGAAGGCCCGGCCGCATCGTCCGTCAGGGGTGGGTCAACGGAGTGCCCCCTCCGCATCACAAGCAGAACCCTCGGGCGATCGATCGAAACGATGTGCAGATACAGGGGCTGAATCTCTTGTGTCGAAGAAGCAGAAGAAGGCATCGTTACCGACGGTGTCATCGGATTCGGCGTCCGAAGAGGTAAGGACATCCTACTAAATCTGATTTTGGTTCCGCCACTTACGAGATCCCATCTTCTTTTGTAGGAGCCGCTAAAAAGAAAACCTCGTACCCCAAAGTCGGGTGGGAGTAGGCGAGAAGAGATGGCGAGCTCGTCTGGAGTGCGTATCCCGCCGACAATGATGTCTCTCATGGAGGAAGATCCGGAGGATACTGTATCGTGGAGGTTCCGGTTTTCCGGGTTATGTCAGGAGGGAACCTGAGGGTGCAGGCAGCTTCCGAGGTGGCGAAGGCCACAGCGGAGGCTTCACATATCGAAGGTTTAGCAAGTGCGCAGCTTCCTGGTGATGAAGAGGAATTGAGTTCATCATCTTCCGATGACACCGCTCCGGAGCTGCAGGAGTCTGTTGCGGGGGCAGCAGAAGCAGTGGGGATAGAGGAGAGGGTTGATTCCCCTCCTGGTCATGATGAAGGGAGGTCGGCTGAATCATTGCCGAATCCTTCCTTGGCTTCAACCATGGACATAGAGATGGCTACCGATCAGGCGGTAGCGACAGATTCTGTCCCTGTAGAGGGACTTGAGAAGAATGAGACCCTTCTGCCGGTCTTGTCTCCTGGGGCTGGCCAGGAGATAAATGTTGATCTCCCCGTTTTGCCGGGGGAGGTAGCTGATGCTGATAGAATGTCGGGGGTAGAAGAGGTGGCCGTTGACGTCGGTGATTTCTCCGGGCTTGAGAAGGGTAAGGGTGTGGAACCCTCTGTTGCTCCTTCCACTTGGGGTACTATCACGACGCATGTGCCGGCTCCTTCTGTTCCTTCGGCTCCTCGGGCTAGCAGTCTGGGCCCTGTTGATGAAGAGCCTATTGCTGCCGAGGTTCAAACCTCTCAGATCGAGGTTGGCGGATCTTCCTCCGGTCCGCAAACTGTAGTAGCTCCCTCAACTCCTGCTATGACGCCGCAGGTGCTGGCGGAATGCCGACGGGTATGTGAAGTTCCTCGTCGAGGGAGTGTACAAAATGCTGGAGAAAGGAGTATCTGCAGTGATGGATGCCAAGGGGAGCTTTGCGGCAGGCAAAAGCTTTGGCAATGCCTTGTATCGAGCTGATCCGCATTCACCAGGGCCATGACCATATGGCCGAAATTCTGGAGGTTTCGGTGATGGAGCTGGACGAGCGGCTCGCGGAACTGCAGCGCATCCAACGAAATGACCTCTCGGTCTTGATAGATGCAGAGATAGGGAAGTCGATGGCTGAGATCGAGGCTTCCCATCGAGCCGATGTGAGCAGTTGGGAGCGTGAAGTGGCTGGGACTGAGGCTGCGGCGGAGCAGTTGTCTCAATCTATGAAGAAGACGACGGAGAAGCGGGCTGCGGTGGATGCTAACATCGCAGAGGTTGATGCTCAGATGCGCCGTCTTGAAGACCAGCGGGCCCAACTTCAACTAGAAGCTGATCGTGTCCTGGCTGAACACGTGGCATTCAAGCAGGAGGAAGCGACTCTTACTCAGCGGACCCTTGCTTTGGCTCAGCAGCGACGACAGCTTGATGAGAAGTATGAGAGTAAAACTTCCGCTGAGGCTGTCGGGTTAATGCGTCAAGAAGCCGAGCTGCGAGTCCAGGCGACTGTGGAAACTCGCACTGCCGACCTGAGACGTCGAGTCAGAGAACTCTCATCCCACCCTGGGGAGGATCGGGGATTGTAGCTTCTCTTCTTTTTATGTGTTTTTTGCAACTCTTGCTGGGGAAATAGCGTATTTCTGTACTCCCTTTTTTTTAAAAATAAAGAAATACACTATCTCTTTGTGATGTGTTCATTTTTGATCTCATGAACTTGATGATTTATGTGGACCTATTATCTTTTGCGCACCTTGGTTTTTAGGTACAGATAATAAGTATAAAGGAACCAACATGTTTGCTCAGAGGTAATGTGGACATGGCAATCATTAGGTTCAAATGATAGAATCTTCCTACTCAGAGGTGTTTATGGACGTGGTAGGAATGATCCTGGGGGATACGCTGAACAACTCAGAGGTAATGTGGACGTGGAAGTTCTGCGATCAATGTACGACAACACTAGGAGTTGTTTGTACGGGATGTTTACTCAGAGGTAATGTGGACGTGGTAAACATGAAGGATAGCGTAAGCTCACGAAGTGTAAGGTTCCGCTTTGTAGGATGTAGAGAGACAACTCAGAGGTAATGTGGACGTGGTTATCTTTCTACGGAAGGATGCCACGGAACAGCTGGGTTCCGGAAGCGATTGATTTTGTGAAAAGAGGTTGTTTGGGGAAATACATGTCTTGGAGGATGTCAAGAAGTAGTACTTCTTTAGGAACTTGCCGTTGATGGGCATCATGAACAAGTCCCCATTGGGTTTGGCGAGCCGGTAAGCACCGTTTGAGTATACCGTCTCAATGATGAAGGGTCCTTCCCATTTGGGCTCGAACTTCCCTGGTGTCTTGTGAGTTAACACCATTGGCCTTCTGACTGCTAAAACCAGGTCGCCAACTTGGAAAGTTCTTTGCTTGACCTTCTTGTTGAAAGCCTGTGATATACGGGCTTGGTAAAGTTCGATGCGTTGTTGAGCTAGGAGACGCTTTTCGTCAAGTGCCTCCAAGTTCCCGCAGACGACGACGTTGATTGTCTTCTTCTGTGAGATCGTTTGTGATTGCCACGCGGAGCGAAGGTATCTGTATCTCGAGAGGCAGTACTGCTTCGCTCCCGTAGACCAGGGAGAATGGAGTGTTGCCTGTTGGGGTCCGTACCGTTGTGCGGTAGGCCCAAAGGCATTCGCCAAGCTTTTCGTCCCAGTCGCGTTTGTTGGATGACACGACCTTTTTGAGTAGCCTGACGATAGTTTTGTTGAACGCCTCGGCCAATCCGTTTGCTGCCGGATTGTAGGCGGTTGAGGCCACGTTTTGAATGCGATTCTTGTCACAGAACCTGCTGAAAATGTGGCTGATAAACTGAGGACCATTGTCATGGATGATTCGCCGGGGTACCCCGAAACGGTAAATGACATGGTGTTTGATAAAGCTGACCACCCTGGAGCTTTTTACTTCTGCTAGTGGGACTGCTTCCGCCCATTTGGAGAAGTAATCGGTGATGGCCAGGATGAAGCGGTGTCCTCTCGATGAAGGAGGGGTGATTGGCCCTACAATGTCCATGCCCCAGGCTTCGAATGGCCAGGAGGCGACTGTAGGATGTAGAGGTTCAGATGGTGTATGTATGAAGTCTGCATGAAGTTGGCATGCATGGCACTTCTTAGCATATTCCACTGCGTCGGCAACCATGGTTGGCCAGTAGTAGCCCATACGTCGCAGTCGATCTTGCAACTTAGGCCCTGGTTGGTGAGCTCCGCAAGTTCCGTCATGAGCTTCTCGAAGAGCTTCGGCCGCTTCTTCGTTAGACAGGCATCGAAGGAGAAGCCCGTCGAAGGAGCGTCGGTACAGCGTTTTAGTGGCTGTATCGTAGTAGAATCGAAGAGAGCGTCTCCTGACTGAGACGGCTTCCTTCGGGTCCTCTGGAAGGATTCCGTAGACAGCGAAGTCGATGAACGGGAACCTCCAGTCTCGGACATTAACCCCAGTGTTTGTCGGCATGGCGTGAGCCATTTGCAAACATAGGTTGTTTCTGGGACAAATCAAGTCTCGGCCAGTTACCGTGACATAGTGTTGAGTCCCAAGGGGCGCGGCCAATGAGGCTGCGAGGCCAGCTAGAGCGTCAGCCTCCAAGTTTTGTAGGCGGGGTACATGTTCGATGAAGAACCCAGTGAAGGTTGAAATGATGTTCAATGCAACTTCATGGTAAGGGATCAAATCTTCATGGCGAACCTCGTATTGCCCCCGAATCTGGTTTACGACGAGTTTCGAGTCGCCGTAGGCTTCCAGATGATCCACCCCCAGCTGTTGTGCTAGCTGGAGTCCCATGACGAGTGCATTGTACTCAGCAACATTGTTGGAGCACGGCTTCGAAAGGGAGTATGCGCGCTGGATGACCAGCTGATCGGGGGAGACTAAGACTACCCCCACTCCTGCGATGATTTGGCCGTTGGGGCCCGTTCTTGAAGCGCCATCGAAGAACATCCGCCAAACGGGGCTTCCTTCAGTGACGTTTGATTCTTGGACTTCATCCGGGATGTCTTCATAGAGTTTTGAAGATTCTGGGATGGGGTGTGCAGCTAAAAAGTCAGCCAGAGCCTGACCCTTGACCTGCCTTCTGCGGGACAAACACCATGTTGTATGGCTGTTAGTAGGATCGCCCATGTAGCCAGCCGGGAGTTTAATGACCCTGGCTTCGTCATGAGAACTCTGAGCGGATTGACTCGGGAGATGACGTGAATTGTCTGGCCCGAGACGTAATGACGAGTCTTCTGAATGGCAAACACCAAAGCCAAGCACTCCTTTTCAACGGGGTTGTACCGGTGTTCGGCCCCGATGAGTGTTCGACTGAGGTAGTAGATTGCTTGCTCGTAGCCTGCATCGCTGTTTTGAGCCAGCAAAGCGCCGAGGGAATGATCCATGGCACGGACGTAGAGGAGGAATGGTTTGCCGGCGACAGGTGCCACTAGGACTGGCGGGCTTGTTAAGTAAGCCTTGATGTCGTCGAAAGCCTTTTGGCACTCCTCTGTCCAGACATAAGAGACTCCCTTCTTCATGAGCTGAGTAAAGGGTTGACATTTACCGGAGAGGTTTGCTATGAACCTCCGGATGTATGCCAAACGTCCCTGTAAGCCCCGAAGTTCTCGAAGGTTCTTCGGAGGGTCCATGTTAAGGATGGCTTTAGTCTTCTCGGGATCGACATGAATGCCTTTTGCCGTGATGACAAAGCCCAAGAATTTGCCGCTAGAAACCCCCAGGAAGGATTTAGCGGGGTTCATTTTGAGTTGATGTGCCCGCATGAGATCGAAGACCGTCTTCAGGTCCTGTAGGTGATCTCTTTTGAGGCGGCTCTTGACTGCGATGTCGTCAACATAGCACTCAACTGTCTTGCGAAGATGTTGACGGAAGATGGTGCTCATAGCTCGCTGGTACGTTGCACCGGCGTTCTTCAAGCCGAAGGGCATTACTGTGTAGCAGAAAACACCCTTTGGAGTCCTGAATGACGTGTGTTTTGCGTCATCGGGGAACATCTTGATTTGATTGTAGCCTGAATACCCGTCCATGAAGGACATGCGTTCAAAGCCACATGTGTTGTCGATCATTACATCGGTGATTGGGAGCGGGAATTCATCCTTCGGGCAAGCAGAGTTGAGATCCCTGAAGTCGATACAGACTCGTATCTTCCCGTTCTTCTTGGTGACAGGGACGACGTTGGCTACCCAGTCCGGGTGTTGTTCCTCACGGATGAAGCCACTGGTCAAGAGTTTGTCCACCTCCTGATCGATGGCGTTCATGATGTCCGGGCGGAAGCGTCGCTGTTGTTGTTTGATAGGTTTGGCATCTGGTAAGATGTTCAACCTATGCATCGCGATCTGTGGATCGAGACCCGGCATGTCTTCGTAGCTCCAGGCGAAGACGTCGATATACTCCTTAGCCGAGTTGGACTAAAGATTCTCGGTCTTCTCCTTCCAAGCTTTTGCTGATAAAGATGGGTTTAGAAGAAGACCCATCCCCGAGGTCGATCTGCTCGACTTCGTCTTCGGTGGGAGGTTCTCGTAACTCAAAACGAGACTCCCATTGTTCTCCTAGGCGTTGAGCCCAGGGTTCCTCTTCGAAGGGTTCCGGCGGTTGGTCTTCGCCTTCATCTTTCTGAGGTTGCGCCGATGTCATGTTAGCTGACAGCACTTTCCTGAAGACTGATCCGATACTGGTATCGGAATCCCACGTCGATGCTTCTGACGAGTGGGAATGTTCTATGTCTTCTGCGTCTGAACTCTCTGGAGTTGATGGCGGCGTGACATAGCCTAACCCCCGTCGAGTCCGATTATAGTAATCCTGTGGCTTTCCATTGGGCATCGAAAGCCGGACAGGGAGATGCCGACCCTTGCCGTAGTTTAGGCCTTTATTGCTTTTCAGGTCGTAGCCCATCTTTTGGATGATGTGCTTAGCCGCATCTGTGTACCGATAGACTTGTACTCTGCCGGTATCAGGTTCGGGCTCGATTGACGGGAGGTTCCGACGACGCTCGATTTTGCCCGAGATGATGGTGCCTTCGTCTCGGCTTCGTGGAGGGACTATGAAGACTCCTTGAGACGGGACTATTTGATTATGGTAGACGGTCGTTACTTGTGTTTGCAACGACCGTAGAGCGTTGTCTAATGTATACATGGCATTCCAGTGTGGAAGACAAGAATAATTGAAAGACACTCTATTATTGATAAAGTACGAGATTTTATCCCGTGGGATTACATTGTCGAAGGAGGGTGCGTCTACATCAGCAGAGATATATTCGCCAAGCTCCTCAGTCTGTAAGCACTGGGGCCGGATCAGGAGAGTCCTCCACCGCTCTGACTTTGGGGTCTGAGAGGGTTATGTGAGCCCTCTCCGGCATCTTGGATGACTGCGGCGGCTTGCCTTTAAGACGCACCTTGAGGGGTGCCTCGGTTGCGCCTTCGATGAGTGGCGCCTTCCCTTGTAATTTTACCACCAGGGGAGCCGCTGTTTGTGGTGGCTTCCCCTTGAGGCGTATCTTCAGGGGAGCTTCGCGAGCTGGCGCTTTTCCTGATAGCTTGATGCTCATTGGAGGCGCCTTCTGGGGTGGTCTCCCTTTCAGACGGATTTTCAAGGGGGCGTCAGGAGTCGCTTCGGGCTCCAAGTCCGGCTCTGTTGCCGTCTCTGCTTCATCATCGGCGTCGTTGGCTTCCTCCTCGTCAAGTGGCTTGTACAAGTCGGAATCGGTGAAGTAGGCCTCAATCCCTTTGAAGGGATCGATATCTGCAAACTCCGTCCGGATGACGCCGTTGGTGGATACATATTTCATGCATTGGTGGAGCGTGGAGGGCACCACCATGTACTCATGTAACCATGGTCGTCCGAGTAAGATGTTGTAGTTGACCTCGGCATCCACCACATAACAAGTCACCTCAGTTTTGAGGCTGCCGATGTGACACTTCAGCCGGATCTTGCCCAGTGGCTCGCTCTTGCTGGCGTTGAAGCCGCTGATGGTCGTATTGGAGGGCGCCAGCCGGTACATTGGGATCCCCAGCTTTGATAGCAGCGCCTTTGGAATGATGCTTAGGGAAGACCCCGGATCGATCTGAATCCTGCTCACCTTTACCGAACCGATGTACCCTGTGTAATACAACGGTCGGTTATGTCGGTGATGCTTGAGCAGCATGTCTTGTTGGGTGAAGGTTATGTTTGGGATAACTTCATCCGCACAATGACAGTGTGCACAAGTAGTTGGGAGGTCTTCAGGCTGCTTGACCTGACTGAGAAAGGATTCGGCATCCTTCAGAGCTTCGCAGAGAGCTTCTCGGGAGTCCTTGGAGAGACGCAGGAGCTCGAACAAAGACAAGCGTGCAGGAGTACTGGCCAGTTGTGCCAGAATGTCAAAATTGTGGGGCTTGGCTAGCCCCGAAGCATTTTCTTTCCGCAGAGGTCTGTCGAAACGGGCCTCCACTTGCTTTTGTTTATTGGCTGCTGAGGGCTTGGATGGACCCTCCTCAGGGATGGTGCCAGGAGGCACCACTTCGGCGGCAGCTTCACCGGGCTGGGAGTTCTGTTGTGCACGCGTCTGCACAGGAAGCGCCTCTTCCGTTGAAGAAGAGACCGTGCGGCAAGACTTGATCTTCCTGCCTTTTGCTTTGGAGGTAGGGCGTACCTCCGGTTGAGTTACCTCGGAGACGAGGTCGGGGTGAACCCAGAGGACCTCTCCTCGAGATGTGGTGAGTGGGACAAGTCCACTCACATTGTCACGGGTGGGTGGCAAATTCACCACCTCCATTGTCGCCTTAGGGATGGGGACGACGCCATCTTGTGTGGTAGTCGGCGGCAAGGTGCCGAACTGAAGTGACACCACATTAGCTGACACCGTCTTCTCTTCGTAGTCGACGGAGATTACATCCGCATTGATCATGCGCTGGATGTAATTTTTGAGGACGTAGCAGTCCTTAGTCGGGTGTCCGACAAACCGATGGTAGTGACAGTACCTCGGGTTGTCCACCTTTCCCGACTTCATCGGGCCGCTTCGGGTCCGGAAGCTTGATCTTGTCACCCTGCTTCAGTATCTCAAAGAGTTGCAGGGTGTCGTCATCATTGAATGAATAAACCTCCTTGGGTCTCGGTGCCAGTGGAGGCTTTTGAGTAGGCGCAGATGCGCCCTTCGAGGCATTAACAGTCAATGCCTGTTTCCCCTTTGTTTCTCGTCCGGAGTTGTTGGTTGCGGACTTTTTCCCCTTATCGTCAAAGGCGGGGAAGCTAACACCCAGAAGACGTGCATTGGCCGCCTTCTTCTCTGCAGCTTCAGCTTCAATGATTAGGGAGCTCCAGTCGGGAGGGGGAGTAGAGTTAAGCCAGAGCTTTACTGCAGGCAGCATGTTCATACTGCAAGCGGAGAGAAGCGCATGTTCTGGCATGCCTGGAGGTAGCCTGAAGCAGGCCTGACGGAAGCGTTCGATGAATGCCCGAACCGTTTCCTTGTCCTTCTGGCGTATCTCAATGAGAGACGCCATCGTCATGTCCTTCCCACCGTCGTAGAAGCGGTCGAGGAAGAGGCGTGTCAGGTCGTCGAAGGACGATATGGAATTATCGGGGAGGCTGCAGTACCAGTCATACGCCACCCCTTTCAGGGCCCCAACAAAGATGCTGGTGAGGAGCGCGTCCTCCTTCGGAAGATGCCCTGTCTGCGACTGGAAGTACGTCAGGTACCGTCGTGGAGAGTCCTTCCCGTCATACGGCGTGAGTGTTTGTGGTTTATACTTTGGGGGATAAACCACCTTGTTCCACTCAAGGGGATAAGGCTGGGGAATGCCCATCTTCTGGCGCTCCTCCTGCCTGTTCTTGGACTCGAAGCGCTCCCGCAGATCTTTGATCATTTCGACCACGTCCTCCGTGGAGCTAGGAGTCGGGGAAGGAGGTACCTACCTGGAGTGGAGCGTTTGAGGGCTCCGATGTCCGGGGTGCTTCTGTGTCTGAGGGTGTCCGCTGGAGGGGCACACTCGACTCTCCATTGGCTCCTGGGTCGGGACCATTTGAAGGTGTCCTGATCAAGGCCGACCGCATCTCAAACACTGCTTGAGTCAGTGCTTGCATTGAGGCAGAGAGGGTTTTGAGTCCTCCCTCTAGCGAGTCTATGCGCTGGACAATGTCCTGTGGCGGCGCATCAGTCTCAAGATCACCCCCGGTCATGTATACTGTCATGACACGGCCGGAAGTGGATGGATTAGTTGAGGCTTCGCTCTCAGCCTCGCTCTCATGTGGGGGAGTTACTTCTCCTGGTGTTTGGCCACCCCCAGCCACATTCTGGAGTTCGTCTTCGACAGGCGCATCTGCAAGGGCCTGACTGCCCTCAGCTCTGTCTTGAAGGGCCTCTTCGTTTTCAGCACTACCCCCGGCGGTGTCCTGGAGGACATCGTCATTTTGAGGGGCTTCAGGGAGGCCATCTTCGCCTTGATGAAGATCCGCCGCAGCTGTGCTTTGGACATCTTCGTCTTCGGAAGGAGGCTCGACAAGGGTCTGGCTACCCCCAGCTTCCTCCAAGGACTTCTTCCTCGACCGAGTGCCTTCGAACACTCCAGAGGTCGTGACAGCTGCCTTGGTTTTCCTCGGCTGGCTTTTGGATGAAGACGAGGAATTGGCAGTCGTCTTCCGGACAGATGAGGAATTGGAGATCACGTTGCATGACGCAATCTTTAGTTCCTCTTCTGCTGACACCTTCGTCCCAAGGCGATGTCGGAGGGGTGTCGATGATTGTAGCCGTTGGAAGACCGACTGCTTTGGCGGTACTGCCGTCTTGCAACAGCAGTTGATGGTGACCACTGCACAAGTGTGCCCCGTGAGAGGCGCATCGTGCTTGTTGGTCAACTCTCCTGACCGGCGCTTGTGAGTGATCACGTTGCGCAAGTCGTTGGAGGAGAGTGCTACCCTCACACCCCTCTCAGGCGCATGGCAGGGCCAAGCGCCGGGGTGGTCGGGTGAGTGCTGCGCCCCCTGATCTAATACCAAGCAGGCATCACGATCAGTAGTGGGGGAACCACAGCATTTGAAGTGACTTGAACGGACCTCAAACGCACAACCAGAGGAGGCGCGGGAGTTCAAGACCACTGAGTTTGCCTCTCTCGGCTTGGTTGTGCACGCAGTGAATGCGCCCAAGCGAGATGAGGACTTTGAAGGTCGACTCGTTGTCGGTGCAGGAGCACTTGAGTCAACCTTGTACAGCTTGCCATCGGCAGCGCGCGTGATTGTAAGCGCGTGCCTCTGGCCGGCTGCTGGCATAGCACGTTTGTGGCGCATGGCCCGTGCCGCCTTGGATTTCTTCGTACCAGCCCGCTGGGGCGCATAGTACTCAGCATCCAAATTCTCCTCGCCGTTACAGCGAGTGAGTCTGTCAAGACAGAGGCTCTTTGTGGCGCATCAGAAGTAATGCGCGGGGCATTGGCTGCGCCCCTGCTCCGTCGACGTATCTTCCTCGCCTGAGAGGAAGATGGCTGGGGAACGTGGTCAGCCGCACGCTTCCCGAGAGATGCGCTGCATCAGCGGGCGCACCTTGACTGCTGAGGACGTCAGCAGGAAGGGAAGGCTGGACGGGCGCATCCCCTTCAACGGTGGTGCCCGAGGCGTCGACTTTGCGCACCCAGACTGCGCGGGTCTTCTTCGGCTTCGACAGCCGCTTCGAAGGACTCGCACTTCCTTCAGAAATGAACTCCTCGTACGCCTGTGATTGAGGGCACTACAGGTCTTGTGGGGAGGAGCCCACCTTCACGTCGTAGTCCTGTGACACGACTTTCTCGGTAGAGGAGAGAAAGAGGTCCCCACGAGTCGCCAGCTTGTTTGCCATTAAAATTGTTTGATTGAAATCTTAATACAAACAGAACAGTGATACAATATAGGACTTAGATAGTCCTAGGAGTACACTTTTGTTTAAGCGGGTCCTTAGTGCCAATGGAGCGAGTGGTAATGCGTTGACTCGTTGACCGGCTGACGACGGTTATCGGTTCTCTGAAGGTGTGGATTGCTCTGGGTGCTGGAGCTTGATGAGAGGAGGAAGACGTTGAGTGTCTAGAACTGCCTCTCGGTGATTCTCTTCTGTTGTGAGTCTTCTGTTCTGAGTCTCTGTGTGTGTGTGTGAAGGAGATGACCCTTCATTTATAGTTTTGCAGGCGGGCTGCTCATGCGCGCATGTAGGATGCGCGGTGTGGGAA
>JANAVB010012735.1:0-27566 GCA_029216955.1 Iris pallida | reverse complement strand
TAAATTATTCAGTTTCTTTATTTTAGACAAAATAGTTTTGTGGGTGCAAACATACGGCCTATTAAGTGGTTTGTTATATATATGTATATGGATTTTCATTTTTCTGTTTTAGGCCTTAAGCCCGACAAAAGAAGTTTAAACATTTATTTCAAATAAATTTGGCCTTGGTCCTAGTATACTTTTGGGTTTTTATAATATTGTTAAAATTATAGGTTTTGTTGAAATTTAAAAATTTTTGTCAAGATATATTTTCCCAAGGACTTTCAAATATAATCTAATTTTGTATGGATTTAAAATGTCTTAAACTTGGCATTATCTTTGAAAGGGGGTTTAAAAATATATAAACTTTATCTTTCTCAAAAAGTGTACGTAGATATTTTTTTAATATTTTTATCAGATATATATTTTTGAAATAGTTTCTCCTTTAACCAAATCCTCTCAAATTAGATTATCCATGGTCCGTGACTAATCAGATATTATCTATTCGTTTTCGGACTTCTTGACATCGACCCTAGTCAAATGGACTATTTTGGACGCAATGGTATTATATCTTTCACCAGCTAAGGACCCAGGCAAGTACAATTCTTATTTGTTTCCAATATTATTAACTACTATAATTGCATCATTAGTGATACATATTTTATTCTTGACATGTTCGTTACACGGGTTAATAAATTCATGTTTACCGGTTTATTGTGTCATACTTGAACATGGTATTCCATGTCTAGTAGTCGGGCGAGAAAGTACCAAGTAAACAAGTGATCAGACCTTAGACCTTGTTATATTGCATATTGTATAGTATATCTTGTATGTTGGAACGAGATGTAAAGCAATATACTCTAAAGGAGGGGTGAATAGAGTAGGCAGCAGAAAATTAGCTATTAAAAAATAGTTAGTAGCAAGATCACAGAAATATATCACAAATATAAAAATGTAAAGTAGAGAGCAGAGAGCAAACGCAAACACAAGGATGTATACTGATTTTTCTCTTATGAGGACTAATCCAGTCGGTAGAACTTTAGCTTCCAGTTGAAATCCAGTATAAAAAAATACAGCAAGTTTTCATGCTAAGTTCTTACAACTTCTACAACGCGAGCTTTGATCCGAAGCACTTGACCAACTTCAATTGTAAAGTGTCTATCTTTAATCAAGCCTCTGATTACAATCACTCTAAAACTTCTAGACTATATTGCACTAGCAAATAGACTAAAGGATTGTAACTGGCTTGGGATTTGAAAATAAAAACTTAGAAGGCTTTTGGAAGACCGTAGTAGGCTTAGAGAGAAAAGAAGAAAGAATGAATTAGTGTATTGAAATGGTAAAAAAATTTTCTCTATTTATAGGTTTTTCGAAGGTAGAATTCAGGCAGAATTCTTTGAGAGAATCTCGGCAGATAGTCGTTGCACGCATAACTGCAGAAAGACTGGATTCAAATGCCAACATTCCACTAACCGAACTCGGGCCGTACTCAGGCCGAATTATGTTGGTCCAGTATTGCTTGGTTAAGGTTTTGTAATTCAGGTTTTTGGGCTTTTGAGAAGTCAAGCAGTTAGGAGCTTTTGTAAGTGGGTTTATTTTCAAAACATAGGATATTTTGAAAATATTTTTGGGGTAGCCTATTTTCCAGTATAACTCGATAAAAATTGTATTCCTAGACTCAATAAATTTTAAAAATACATTGAGACAAAAATACAGACTAAATGGTAAACCGGTTCCAAGTCTTGAACGGTAGCAGTAGCAGGTTGAGCAGATCGTCCAAGTAGCCCTTATATCGAGATAGGGTTAGATCAATTATTAAAATTAGGTTTGACCATGACCAATGGGCAAACAATCTCCCTCATTTTGATAATTGACAAACCTTGACCGATATAACATCTTGATCTTGATTTGACTAAAATATCACAATTTGTAAGGTATTGTTCTGTATGTACTTGTACTATTCTGTATTGTCTTCTGTTGGTAGACATTGTCCTGAAAATGAGGTTAGATCATTTTCTCCCCCGTTGTCACTTACCAATACAATTGCAAAAAGAGACGCTACCCCGCAATTCATGCATAAGAAACAAACGTTGAAGAAACGCAGAGATAATATAAAGAAATAACATAAAGTTTATAGGCAATTTTATGAATGAAGCATCAGCTAAGATATATTGTGCTAAGCATAAAACACAGAAGTGCATACCAAAAAGAAACAATACATACTGAAATGATAGAAAATGCATAATAAAAGGAGTTTGAATACATCAACTCAGCAAACAAGGTCACATACTCAAACTGTTTGAGATACTGTTTGGAAGAAATATATATGCTCTTATAAAACAACTCTAAATTAAAGTACAATGACCAAATCAATAAGATATAAAAGAGTATATGACTATGACGAACTAGGTATACCATATATTGGGGGTATATATGAATTTGTTTCCCCTTAGATATGTGTATCTAGTTCAAAAAGCATTTATATGCATAAAGTATATAACATAATCACAAGATCCAAGGAAAATTCGAGATATGCATCTTTTATCCCTTTGATCAATGCATATAAGGTTCCAAACTTTTTTAAAGAAAAAATATCATATTTAGGCAAGTAAAGGTATCCAATAAATGAACACTTAAGATGAAACAATCAAAGATATTTCAATTTGGCATATATAAATCGATATATGATGAATAATTATATAAGTCAAAAGATGACATAAATTGATCTATTGCAATAGTATCTTATAATAGACAAGATAGATCAACATATGTGAAAATATTAAAATATAATATGTCCATCAAAATGAAAGTTCAAATCTAAAGACGAAATTTGTATCTCTTTTCTTAGAGATGAGATCAATCTAAGATTAGAGAATACAAAATATTATGATTATATAATTATATTCACTAGAATTGAACGATCTCAAACAACACAAAAATTTAAATCATTTGTAGCTATAAGCATAAGACGTATCAATTACATGTATCCTTATATGTGCTACAAAATCAATAAAATATAAAGCATTTATAAATCAAAATATATAGCCTAGATACGTTGATGTATTCTGGACCTAGGGACTGGGTTCAGTGCCCTGGATCCAGAACTAGAGAATAGTTACAACTAGACCTTAATAAATCTTAAGTCTATAAAGAATTGATCATTTTGGGTTAGCTGTAAGGGCACTATCCCAGCTAACAGAGGTCCACCTGGCGATGCTTTAGTATCGCTTCGCTTTAGCCATAGCTTTGGTGACAGACAGACCCTTTGTAGGCTTGTATCCAAAATGATCTCTACTTTTAAGAACTTAAATTAAAAGGAATATATTCATTATTATCAAACATCATCGAAAACTAGAATCCCTAACTATAAAAAAAAGTAAATACCCAAAGAATGAATAAGAAATGATCATCATGATTAAGATAATAAAACTATTTTTTAAGAAGCTTTCATAGTGCACTATTGAGGTAAATATATAAAAGATATAAACTAAAAAAATGTGAACTAATAAATTAGAAAAATGAAACACAAGATCATAAAAATGATGTGCATATAAATAAAGACAAAAGATATGCATGGATAAAAAAATGTCAGACAAATAGAAAGGCTACTTAGTATGACAAAATATTTGAGATAGTAACTAGCCATGCAACTGTATTTCAAGAATATTAACCTAAGCATACTAGAAACATGTATCACACTAGTTTATATAAGATAACAAAAAAAACACTTCTAGTAAGAAATAGTAAAAATTCATTAAAGCCATGCAAGATTCTATAGTTCTAACCATTTAAGATGGTTCTAGTGACCACACTTGTGTTGGTGCAATTGCCTGGAAGATGACCTTTGAAGCTTTGCAATCACCAACATGTTCTATGGTTCTATGGCTTAGTACAGGATGCTCCACCTACAGTATTAGGCAAAGACTTTGGTATCCAAGTAAACTTTGATCCACATTGGTTAGCTTTGGAAACCCAGGTATTTATATCAACCATCTTTCTAATCTGACAATGACTAAAAATGTGTCCATTCATACCACAATAATGACAAGCAGCATAAGCATTAGTGCTCGGTGCAACAATATGAGAACTTGATGTGGTGTGACATGTCTTGTGTGGTTGACTATAATAAAAAGCATGGTTATGTTTAACCTTAGATGTGCTAATCCTTTTTGAATCTTGGGTTGTGTCACATGCCTTTTATATGACTGTGTCTTGGTTTGAACAACTTGTTTACCCAATATTATCTCCAACTTTTTAGAGATTGTGCAAGCCTCATTATACTTAGCAATTAATGAGTCTATTCTCAGTGTAGCAATACTATAAGATTCATTGAGTTTTGCATGCTTTTATGTCATCTTATTAACGCATTCTTTAGCATCATGCAGACTCAGCTTAATCGTGCATACGCATCTGTGTTACTAGCAGTGGCAATGTCTCTAATCTAATTAAATAGAGAGGACAACCTTTCATTCTCAAGCTTATAAGCCTTAACCTCTTTTTGAGACTACTTATACTTATATAATACTTTCTTACATTCTTCTAATAGATCACTAAAAGCATCAGATAACCCATCATAAGAAAATTTACTATAAAGAGAACTATTTTGTACCTCGTTAGATAATGTCATTGTGCATATATTTGTAGGTAGATGAGATCTCTCTTCTTATACAGAATTGTTTGCTTCACTTTCACACCTTATGCTCATGGTAGCGTACTTGTCAGACAACGATCTTCCTTCATTTAATCATTTACAGCAATTCGTCTTTTTAGTAGTACAACAATCTTTTATCATGTGGTCTGATCTTCTGCAGTTGTGGCATGCAAGCTCTTCTTCAAATAAGGAGTTATGTTGCACCTCAAATCCCGATGCCATCATGCAAGGATTTTCTTCTTCTTTAATGTTTCTACCTTCACTTTCATACTTGTTCTCATGAGTAGCTTCAACCAGTTTCCAGAATTCATGAGATGTAGTGCAAGTAGAAATATGATTCAATATATTTATGTCTACAGCACAATAGAAAGCATGTATTTCTTTTGCATCAAGTCTAGCTAACTTCTTATCTTCCTTCGTGTAACTATAATAAGGCTTGTTAATAATAGAGGAAGTAAGAATATATGTAATAGTGGGCTTTTTGTAGCCATTGATAACAATTGACCAGAGGTTAAATTCTAGTGACTTCAAATAAAATCTCATCCGTGTTTTCTAGTAAGTATAGTTGGTACCATTAAACAGTGGGGGTCTGTTTGTGGCCTGGCCTTCACTTGTGAATTTCACAATTGCCATGTGTGATCTATGTAACATTAAAGACAATAATAGCAATTTTACCTTGCTTTACCTATATAACTCGCTCTGATACACTACTAAAATACAGCAACTTGGCGACGAAATATTAGCGACGAATCTTATCCGTCGCTAATAGCGACGGACTAGCGACTACCTTGTGACGGACTACCGTCAGAAAGCAATGGATAAATTTTTTACTTTTTGTGTCAAAATCAGTCGCAATTCCGTCGCTAATTTGACAAAAATTTAGCGACGGATTGATCTCCGTCGCTAATATGTCGCACATTTTGGCAACAAAATCTGAAAAAAATGGCATAATAAATTAGCGTCTAACTAGCGACGGACGTTTCGTCGGTAATCTAGTGGGTATTTAGTGACTAACTAGCGACGGATATATCAGTCGCTAAAATACTGTACCCTAACTTAAATTGAACCGATGGAGGGGAATTTTTCATTCCCCCCAAACATACTCTCTCTCTTCCCCCCCTCTCTCTTCGGCGATCTCATTCCCTCCGGCGATCTCACTCCTTCTGGCGATCTCTCTCCCTTCGTCGATCTCGTAGGTAAGTTATCTCTCTCTCTTTTTCCCTTTCTCTCTATTTTAGGGTTTCAGGAGGTGGTTTCGGGGGATGCGGTCGACTGTCGCCGGGGCCAAGGGGTGGGGAGAGGGGGGTCGGGGAGGAGGATCGGGGGGGGTGGAGAGGGGGTGGGTGCGGTCAGGGAGGGGGTGGGGGAGGGGGGTCGGGGAGGGGTGCTGTCGGGAAGGAGTGGGGGTGGGAGAGGGGGTGGGGGAGGGGTGGGTGCTGTCGGGGAGGGGGGTTGGGGAGAGGGGTCCGGGAGGGGGGTGGGGAGGGGGTTCGGGGAGGGGGTCGGAGAGGGGTGGGGCGGTGGGGGAGGGGGGTCGGGACGGGGCTGCTGTCGGGGAGGAGGGTCGGGGAGGGGTGGGGGTGGGGGAGGGGAGGTGGGAGGTGGGTGCTGTCGGGGAGGGGGTGGGGACGGAGGTCGAGGAGGGGATGCTGTCGGGGAGGGAATACTGACCGATACCGGTCCGATACTGTCTGATACCGATATAGTTTGGCACGTCCCGGTATCGGTATCGGACTATTCTTATGAGTATCGAAATCGGTATCGGTATTGGGCTATTCCTATGAGTATCGATATCGGACTATCCCTATGAGTATCGGCATCGGAGCCTAACCCTAACCCTAATCCTATATGAGTATCGGTATCGGGCTATATGTAATATTTATATTAGAATTCCAATTCTAAATTGGAAGGTAGTTAACTAGCTAGGAATTAGTCAAGAATAATTATAATTAATTCAGGATTATTAATTCTTGATCAAGATCATCAATCAAGGTCAAGAGTTGATAACCAAGATTAATGTACAATAATCAAGATGATATAGAACGTAGTGTAGCAACGTATAAGTAGTGTACAGTTGGCATGTACCGCTCCGATACTGACCGATACCCGATACTGACCGATACCGGTCCGATACTGTCTGATACCGATACAGTTTGGCATGTCCCGGTATCGGTATCGGACTATTCTTATGAGTATCGAAATCGATATCGGTATCGGACTATTCCTATGAGTATCGGTATCAGGCTATTCCTATGAGTATCGATATCGGACTATCCCTATGAGTATCGGCATCGGAGCCTAACCCTAACCCTAATACTAACCCTAATCCTATATGAGTATCGGTATCGGGCTATATGTAATATTTATATTAGAATTCCAATTCTAAATTGGAAGGTAGTTAACTAGCTAGAAATTAGTCAAGAATAATTATAATTAATTCAGGATTATTAATTCTTGATCAAGATCATCAATCAAGGTCAAGAGTTGATAACCATGATTAATATACAATTAATCAAGATGATATAGAACATAGTTTAGCAATGTATAAGTAGTGTACAGTTTGGCATGTCCCGCTCCGATACTGACCGATACCCGATACTGACCGATACTGGTTCGATACTGTCTGATACCGATACAGTTTGGTATGTCCCGGTATCTGTATCGGACTATTCTTATGAGTATCAAAATCGTTATCGGTATCGGACTATTCCTATGAGTCTCGGTATCGGGCTATTCCTATAAGTATCGATATCGGACTATCCCTATGAGTATCAGCATCGGAGCCTAACCCTAACCCTAATCCTATATGAATATCGGTATCGGGCTATATGTAATATTTATATTAGAATTCCAATTCTAAATTGGAAGGTAGTTAACTAGCTAGGAATTAGTCAATAATAATTATAATTAATTCAGGATTATTAATTCTTGATCAAGATCATCAATCAAGGTCAAGAGTTGATAACCAAGATTAATGTACAATTAATCAAGATGATATAGTACGTAGTGTAGCAACGTATAAGTAGTGTACAGTTTGGCATATCCTACTCCGATACTGACCGATACCCGATACTGACCGATATCGGTCCGATACTGTCCGATACCGATATAGTTTGGCATGTCCCGGTATCGGTATCGGACTATTCTTATGAGTATCGAAATCGGTATCGGTGTCATACTATTCCTATGAGTATCGATATCGGGCTATTCCTATGAGTATCGATATCGGACTATCCTATGAGTATCAGCATCGGAGCCTAACCCTAACCCTAATCCTAATCCTATATGAGTATCGGTATTGGGCTATTCTTACGTTTAGTTTGTCTTACGATACAGATTTTCCCATCCAAATCGAGGATGAATCGTTACTTTGTTGATCATACATGGATGTACAAACGGCAACACGAGAGCAGAATTGGTGTGAGTGACGATTTTCAGGCAGGCGTTGAAGTATTTTTTAAGTATGCCATGAGCAAAGCTCAGTACATGGACGGTAACAAAATCAAGTGTCCATGTGTTAATTGTCACAATAGACGTTACGAAGAAGTGGTGACTGTGAGAGATCATTTGACCCGTAAGGGTTTCGTACGTGATTACGGCCTGTGGTCATCGCAAGGTAAATTATATTCGGAAAGACAGGCTACGGAAGCTGCTACTTATGCTTTTGATGATAATGTTGCAATGGATGTCCTCGAAGACGAAAGATGCTCTGTTGATTATGGAGACCTGCAGAACCTTGCACAAGATATGGTGTATGATACGGCAGGGCCTAATTTTGATCCGGAGGATCCTAATCCCGAGGCGAAGGAGTTCTATGATATGTTTTAGGACGCAGATACTCCTCTATATCCTGGTTGTGAGACTCATTCCGTACTGTCAGTGACGATGCGGTTGCTGAACATAAAGTCTGATTTTAACTTGCCACAAGCTTGCTATGATCGGATCACACAACTAATCAAGGTGGTGTTACCGAAGGAATCAAAAGAGCTCCCAAAAAACTTCTACAAGTCAAAGATGATGGTCCGACAACTGGGACTGGGGTACAAGAATATAGATTGTTGTCGCAACGGTTGCATATTGTACTATAAAGAGAATTAAGTATTAAAAAGTTGCAGTTTCTGTAATACGGATCGTTACAAGCCAGTACAGGGAAAAGGAAAGTCAACTAAAAAATGACGTCCTTACAAGTATATGCATTACTTGTCGATCACGAAGTGCTTGCAGAGGATGTGTATATCTCTGAATACAGTGAAACATATGACGTGGCACAGCGAAGAAAGCATAAAGGACGAAGGAGAATTATCATATCCTTCGGATGGAGAGGCGTGGAAATATTTTAATTTGTGTCATCCAGATTTTGCTACAAAGCCTAGAAATGTACACCTTCCGCTATGTTCTGATGATTTCGCCCCTTTCGAACAGTCAGGATGTCAATACTCATGCTGGCCGATCATTCTTACCCCTTATAATTTGTCACCATGGATGCGTATGAAGACTCCTTATATGTTCTTGACAGCTATCATTCCCGGTCCCAAAAATCCGATGAAAAACATCGATATATATTTACAGCCATTGGTGGATGAGCTGAAACAGCTGTAGGAGATCGGCGTCACGACGTATGATATTTCCAGAAAGCAGAACTTTCAGATGAGAGCTTCACTCATGTGGACAATCAATGATTTTCTAGCATACGGTATGCTGTCGGAATGGAGTACGCACGGTAACATGTCTTGTCCGATATGCATGGAAAGTAGTAAGGCGTTCCGCCTTAGGCATAGAGGAAAAACTTCTTTCTTTGACTGTCACCGTCAATTTCTGCCCGTGAGCCATCATAGGCGAAAGAATAAGGACGTCTTCAGATCTAGAAAACAAGAATTTCTTGATCCTTCTACCAGATTGTCGGGATACGATATCTGGGAAGTTGTAAAGGAATTGCCCACCGCAATGGAAGATCTATCGAACAATCGTGTCGAGGGGTTCGGACAAAGCCATAACTGGACCGAACAGAGTATTTTCTGTGACTTGCCTTATTGAAAAGATAATCTTATAAGGCATAATCTTGATGTCATGCATATCGAAAAGAATGTGTTCGATAATGTCTTCAATACCGTCATGGATATTAAATAAAAGACGAAGGACAATCCAAAAGCAAGACAAAACATGGCCGAGATATGAAAACATCATGATCTAAACTTGATACAAAGGGGAGCTGGTGGACAATTAACTAAGCCTATAGCGCCATATACATTGAGCAAGGAAGATAGATTAATAATCTGCAAGTGGATATCTACTTTAAGATTTCTCGACGGCTATGTGTCAAATTTGTCTAGATACGTTAATCTCAATGAATGCAAGCTAACAGGAATGAAGAGTCACGACTGCCACATGTTTATAGAAAGATTAATACTGCCCATTGCTTTGAGAGAGTTGTTGTCTTCTGCTGTATGGGTTCCATTGGCCAAGCTGTCTACATTCTTCAGGGATATCTGTTCAACTAAGCTGATGGTGCAACATATGGTACAACTTGAGGAAAAGATTGTCTTAACAATTTGTAAGTTAGAGAAAATATTTCCATCGGGCTTTTTCGACCGCATGGAGCATCTACCGATTCATCTACCATACGAAGCCCGTGTCGGTGAATCTGTTCATTATCGATGGATGTACCCCTTTGAAAGGTAAATAAAAATTGATATAATTTAAGTGGAATTTTATAATTCAATATTAATTCTTAAGATAATTTGTCTTTCTAGGTACCTATACCATCTAAAGAAGAAAGTAGCAACAAGGCTCAAATAGAGGCTTCGATATGCGAAGCATATCTTACCGAGGAGATGTCAAACTTCTGATCCATTTATTTTGATACTCATGTCGAGACAAATCGAAATAGACCTCAAAGGAATGACGAAGATGTTGAGGATGGAGGTATATTCAATTTAAGGGGCAAGCCTATTGGGGCTAGTAAGAAACGGTAGTTGACTGACGATGAGTATGATACCGCGCACCGATATGTCTTGTTAAATTGTGACATACAAGAAGTGAGAGATTTGGAGAAGTAAGTGACTACACCTCGTTATAATCTCTAATTTGGTGAAGTAAGTGACTACACTTATTTTTATTCTCTCTAACAGTGTATTTAGAGATGAAGTCAAAATAAGGACACCCAATATTACCGATGAGGGACTTCAAAGAGAGGTTGATTGTACCTTTCCGACATGGTTTCGAAAATACGTAAGTAACTGAGATAATATGTTATACGACTACCATTAAAATATATGCAAGTAAAACATTTAAATTATCATTATTTGTTTACAGGTTTTATTGCCTGAAACAACACTCACAAATGAGAGCATTCGTTATTTGGCATTAGGAACGAAGAAGCATGTGAAGACTTGGCCAGGCTATGTCGTTAATGGCTTCAAGTTTAAGGCAACTCAGCATGCTATAAATGTCGAATTTGTCAATGACAACTTCAGTACTAAGGATTCTGGTGTTTGCATAAGAGGCACCATCTATAACGACGAGTCGGGCTTTGACTATTATGGAGTGCTTCGGGATATTATAGATTTACAATATAGTGCCCCATATGATATGCATATTGTGATGTTCAAATGTGAGTGGTTCGATACGACACCAAATATCGGTTGGAGAATCGATAAACAATTTGGATTCGTCGATATAAATTATCGCAGGAGGTATAGAGGGTCTGACACGTTTGCGATATCAAGTCAGGCTGTTCAAGTCTACTATACAAGCTACCCAAGGCATCGTAGAGATCAATTTGACTGGTGGGCAGTATGCAAGATTAAATCTAGAAATACATTCAACATTGGAGACCCAGCATACCAAGAGGACGAGATTGAAAAGCCCCAATACTTGGGACAACAGTCGGATATCATGGATGTTGAATTAGAGGTTGATATACCTCCTGCTGAGGAAAATAGAGGGGAGGTAGAGGTTGATATACAAGACTTAGATGTCAACCAGGGAAGAAAGAGGCATCTTGTCCCAAGTATTGAGACTGAAAAAGAAGAAGAATAACAACAACAACAACAACAACAACAACAACAACAACAACAACAACTTGATGAGGATGAGGATACAGATGAAGTCGACGATGAGGATGAGGATGATGATGAGAATGAAGACGAGGTTGAGGACAAGGACGATGACGATGATTAAATATCGGTATATTTTAGTTCATGTTTTTGTCGAGGCCGAGGCCGAGGACGAGGATGATTCAGTTTAAATTAAACTTCTGTATTCTTATTTTAGTTCATGTTTTTGTCATTCGATCATCTACTTATTGTATGATTTTTTTTTTGCAGATGGCACTCCTAGTCCAACTCGTCTGGACGGCACTCGTCACCCTACTGCTGGTATAAATATTTTAGTTTAGTTTTATATTTATTTATACTTTTATATTATTAATTATATTTATGTGTTATATTTACAGGACATGGTTGCGAGCACTCGTACTGGTGGTGCTGGCCGTGGTCGTGGTGGTGGTGGTAGTGGTGGTGGTGGTGGTGGTGGTCGTAGGCGTGGGCGTAGTGGTAGCGGTCGTGGTCGCCAAACGTATTCCTCGGATGTGACCTCAGATCCCAACCTGGAGAGCCCGGGCACAAACTCTTCCCGCCGTCAATCTACCTCCGTGCCACCGTCATCTTCGTCGAGGCCTGTGACTCCATCCGCTAGAGGATTCGTTCCGCCATCGAATGTACCAGTGGATGCATCAGCAGATGCGGCAACGGACCTAGCAGTTATTGCACGATGGGCCCTGGAGTACCCCCGAATTCAGTTTCATCCTGTTACCGGAGAGTACATGTACGGACCCTCGGATCCTCCGACGCCACCAGAGAGGCCGATGGGCGAGTTCTGACGAGAGATATGGCCCGCGGGTGAATCGTAAGTAAATTTAAGTTAATTTATTAAATTTATTTTATTTATTCAAGTCAATAATCCAGTCGTTGCTTCTTTATAGATTTTTTTTGTGGGATGTTGCCCGGATTCTAGGGCGTATTATCCGCGATAACTACCATGGCCCCTACCTCAATTTTTCTGAGGTGCCTCAGGATAGGTAGTACATCTGGCTCGACGAGATGAGGGTATATATATTTTGGTTAATTATTAATTATTCTTTAATTCATTAATGTTTTAATTATGTGATATTTGAATGTGTATGTCAGAGGACGTTCTGGTGGCCCCCCTATCGCGAAGAGGCGATCTACAGGACCTACAAAGCTGCCGTCGAGAAGAAGATATGGGATACGGTGTACGACCTTCGTATGAAGAAGGACTGGATCCGGGCGGAGTACTATGAGGAGATGTTGGAGAAGATGGATACTCCTCAATACAAGAAGAAATCAGAAAAAGCCAAGGCGAATAGACAGGTCGCGGGTCTTCATACGTGTAACACCCTTTCTAAATGAGGGTAATTTTAAAATTTTGTGTTTTAATTTATTTAGTTATGATATTTAAATAATAATATGATTTTTGGTAATTTTTAATCATTTTAAAACTATTTAAAAATCATGACTTGTGATTTTAATGTGCAGCCAGTGAAACCGTAGAGGCTGTCTGCCCTAGAGCCTAACCATGTGATTAGGATTTTTATTTATTATTTTTAGCCTAAGGATAATTTGGTCATTTTGACTTATTAGAATTAATTATTTATTTATTAGATTGACGATTGTTGATTTTGACTTTTACTAGTTGTGACTAAGAGACTAACCTAGATGTGGACTCTAGTTAAGATGACTTGATTAGCATGGTCAGACCCTAGTCTAAATTAAGTCAATCTAAGTTAGTCATGTAGGAATCAAGACTTGAATAGAAGGCTTAGTGAATTGGTCAATAGGCTTGAGGCTTGGGAGATTGATTTCTTGACTAGTGCTAGTTGGCCCATGGCCCATGACTTGAAACCTTAACCCTAAATTTATCCTTTATGACCAGCCACTAGTTCATTCCCAACCCTATAAAATCTCTCCTCCATTTTTCTTGCCTCTTTTATATCATTTCTTCATTTGACAAAACCAAGGTTTGTTCCCTTCTTCAAAATTCTCATTTTATTCATTTAACCTCCTTTTTCATCCTAGTCTTTTGTATTGGGTTCTAATTGATGTTTATGGACTGTTGGTGGAGAGCCATTTCAGTTTAGGATCAATTTGGAGCATTGGGCTATCAAGAAGAACACCCCCCATTTAAAGCTTTTTCATGCTAATTGTACCTATAGGTAAAATCCCTTAAATTGTATTTTAATTCCGATTTCTTTGCATATTGGGCTAGATCTAGGAGTCCCCTAGTTGTCCCTAAAATTTGGGTAAATTTCGTGTCCATTTGGAGTCCGTATCGGACACGTATTAACACCTAGGTGTAGGTGTTCGATGAAATGCCACAGAGGACATTTCTTTACTGTTTTTGGAATATTTTTGAATGGAAATGTTCGTAATGATGTGTCTTATGATTTCCCTAACCTACTTTAGTATTTCTGTGTCGTGTCGTGTCCACACGAGGACACGAACACGCCCCGCGTGTGGGCTAGGGTTTTCCCTGCTGCTCGAGTGTCCTGTAGGACACGACATAGCACCTCTGGACATGATACTTGGCACACACCTCGGGGCAATCACTGACACTATGCTTCCAAATTTTGGGAGCATATGATTCACTACACGAGGAGAAAATACGCGCGCACTAGACACGCACTGTGTGCACGTGCGGGAATTTGCCCTCACTGATACGCACATTCAGTTCGGACACGACACAGTCTCGACCCGATTCAGGGTGTCTATTCCCTAGCCCTAGACCCACTCTATCATTAGACACGGATACGACCCTTCTCGTGTTGTGTGTCGAGTCCTATTGGACTCGACATGGCTGTACGAGGCAGTCCTCACTGCCAGTTTCAGGTGATGGTTCCATTTTGAATTTGGACACTTCGTGTCCAGTTTCCTGGACACGAATGGACCCCCCTAGACATGTATACATGTAGGGAACATTCGTGTACATCTGTTTTGAACTTTCGAATTGATTTTATTGATTATTGGGTTTGAGAATTGGGATCCCTGATACACTGAGACTGAGTTGGGGTTTTTCCTGATTTTGATTTTGACTTTCTTGATTTATATTTTAATATTCTCACTGTGAGGTAGGTTAGATATTGGATTTGGTTAAGATTTTATGCACGAGGAGTTCATGAGATTTTGTGCGTATCATGATGGGGATTTCGAATGTGAGTTTTGATAGGAACTAGGGATTCTAAATAGTTTACTGAAGTTGATTTTATCCTCATATTTTATTAACAGTTTAGGGTTTTATAATTGCATTCAGTTGGTTTACTAAACCTGATATCACTTACTTATGTTTTTCCTTAGATATTTTGAACTGGGAGCAGTGGCCCTCAGGTTTTGAATGCTGAGATAACTCTCAGTTTTGAGTTTACATCCCTGTTTTCAAACAATAAACAGTTTGGGGTTTCAGTTCTTCCCTTGTTTTTTTGTTTAGTTTTCATTGAACTTGAACATGGTTGTTGTGTTTCAGTTGTGGCATTAGTTGCTTTCCTTTTTCCCCTTCTCAGATCCTTCTTCCCAGTTTTGTCTACTGTGGCATGGTGATTTGGTTTCCATTTCAGCCCTTGCATTTTCAGGTTTTGATTGAGAGAGAGTTCTCAAGTTTGTACTGATTCTTCAGAGTCTAACTCAGGTTGTCACTGAGTTGGTCTCAGTTAGAACACTGAGATTGGGCTTTGGCTTTACTTGTTCAAATTCTGTTTGTGTGGATTTCATTCAAGTTTTGGTTTTACTTTTACCTTCCATTTTTCAGTTGAGATTCATAGGTAAAATTGATATTCATGACATTGTTTCATGTATGAGTTATGGATATATGGGTTCAATGGTTACATAGACACTGATTTGTGTACACTTTGACACTCACTGTTTCTATATACACTCTAAAACTGAATCTGAGAATGAGTTTGACACTCACACACACCTGAAATTTGGAAATCCCCTATATGTACACTGTACACAGATGACACACCATGCACTGTCACACTAATTTTAGTTTTATACACACACATTTCATTGACCTATTTTTTTGTATGTACACATTGAACACACATGTGACACTCCTCATTTGACTGAGACTATGCACACTTATTCCTGAGATCTATGTACATCGTTTTATCCTTCCACACACACACATATGTATTTAACTAAGGACACTTTGGCACTACCCTACAAAACTGAGATACACTGCTACCTATATTCACACTGTGTTCCTGTTTTCTGAGAACTGAGAACATGATATCCCCATATATATATTGTCACCCAGATTCTCCACTGGAAATCTGAGAATATTCACTCACCCAATGCCATGTTAGACTAACTGTCTGTGACACATCACCCTCACCTATCTACACACCTAGTCACATTGCACACCATATTAACCCTTAACTAAACAATGTTTCCTATAAATCTGAGAACAAGCCCACATGATACACACATCTTGTACATATTACATTGATATTGACACATTGCATCACTGACTTCAGATTTCAAACACACACTTGACACATTGACATATAGCTATGTACACATCTAATACACACACATTTCAACCCATGTAAACACACACCTTGTCATGCACACATACACCCTATAACTATCATTGCCACACACTCTAACCTAGTTCACAATATCCCCAATACTGTTCCTATTGAGACACCACACACACACATAACTTTACATGTTAATTCTCTCTAAATCTCTCTCTATACAATATTATTGTATATATAATGTTGAATATATGCATGAATGTGAATGTACCCTTGATGTGTGGCTTGATGTGTTTGGCTCGTATAGCTTTGGTTGGTGTGTGCTTGCTAGGATAGACTGGTTAGGCTTAGTGAGACTTGATTGGGTTAGGAGTTGCCTAGTTGACCTAGTTTGACCAGTGTGGTTGACTGACCAAGTGCTGACTCTAGCCTAGTTTGACCTAGATAGCATGCAGATGCATTGTAGATTACATTTATCATTCCATGTGTACATCTTGACTTGTGTTGCTCTAACTAGGAGTCAGGTACCTCATCTCGGACAGTACATTTACTACAGCTATTCAGATACCAGGCGAGTACATTCTCTGATCTGTTCATAACTTGCTTAGAATTATATTCCTGCTCTAGTTTACCTTATCTGATGCTGTCACGATATTATTACGGATTGGTACTATATGGATCCCTACATTGAGATGTTATCCCCCTCGGGAGTATCGGGTACATCATGTCGTGTGTTTCAAGTACATCGTGTATTCCTCGCTCTCATGTTATTCATATTTCTCATGTGCTTCATGCTTGTTCATGCTCGCTCGTGTACTCTCATGTGCTATCATGTTCGGTCATGTTTCTCGTGTATTTCATGTATAACCTATACTTCATGTGTACCCTTCATGGGCCTTTATGTGGAATTCATGTGCACTCAGTTTCTGAGCCCTCGCGTATACTTCATGTACACCCATCTATAGGCTTTCATGTGAAAATCATGTACGTAACATAACTTTTGTCTGGATCCTTGTGTATTGATTGGGGTATGGGAGAGTATAAATAGTCATGTGAACAATTCCAAAGTAGTATATCCATGTGCGCCTCTTTAGTATATTCATGTGCAAATCTAGCCGTTCACATGTCGACTTTGTACTCTAAATCACTAGTCACTGGTAGCTCTCTACTTATATTAGATATTTCTATTACAGTTCTCTCTCTGTTTACATCATGTACATTCTTTCAATTTTATGTATCGTACTCTCTTGTATGTTTATATTTTCTAACCTGTTATGATCTACGTGAGATGTTTTGTGCTCGCTCCCGTCCTGACTGGACCTGTTGAAAATTTTACAGAGGATGATGAGGAACCCTGTACCCCTTACTATGGAGCTTGCTTAGATGACACTCGCGACCTGGACCCCTGGGGAGGTTCAGGCAACTGCTGAGGATGATACCCATGAATAGTGTAGATAGTCTAGACTGTTCTTTATTTTTATGTAGTAGTTGTCTGGATTCAGAGTTGTACTATTTTGGAGATGTTGAGACTTATGTTATTTCATTTCTGTTGTACCTCAGTTGAGGATTTCTCTATCTATTCCATCATTCTATATTCTACCTTTAGATGTGATTGAGACTGTATTCTGCTATGTCACCTCCATTCGGAGCCTATATACTGTACAGGTACCTTATATTGTTAGATGATTGACCTAGGACAGCATTCTACCGCCGACACTGCGGCTTAGGTTGGGCGTTGTTACGTACTCGTACCCTCACAGTGGGTACGGGTCGTGACAATACGGAGGGATCAAGGCCCCACACATTGACGCGTGTAGAGTTGATGAGATACCGCAAAGTCATTCCACTATTTAATTCGGTACTATTAATATACAAAGTTAATTAAATTCTACGTATACAGGCCCAACGGGCAGTGAAGGAGGGGAGAGAGGCGGAGGCGGTCACCGCTCACGAAGTATTCGTGCATACGCACAAGAGGTGGAAGGACGGAAGCTTCGTCGACGCGAGGGCCCAGGAGACTGATGTAAATACTTACGTTTATGAGATTTATGTTAGAAATATAATTATTGTTAACATAATTAGGTAAACTTAGGATTCAGACTGTAACTTAGGGAAACATAGAATTTAGATTATAAGTTAGGAAAACTTATAGTATAAACACATTCATTGGATAGGCTGCATATCGTGAGGCACTCCGTCGGATTGATCCCCCTACCGAGGATGTAGGCGAAACGACGTCCACCCAGACGCCCTCTTCTATGGCCGCTCGCTACGACGACGTGTTCATAGAATCCGTAGACGTCTTTAGGAAAGGGTGCCTCTACGGCTTAGGTTACATGGCATCGTCGTTACAGGCATCGACTCCGATATATCCATCGCCTCCGTCTCCACCCATGCCCCCCGCAGACAATGTGAGGACACAGCTTGCGACTCTCGCCACGGTAGTGTCAGATTTGTGGGCGATAGTGCTCGGGCACTATCTGCATCCTTCTTCTGCTCCCGATTCATCTTCTCCTAGTCCGTCTGCTGCCGGTCCGTCTACTGCTGCTGCCGGTTCGTCTACTCGACCTGGTCCTTCTTCCACCGGACGACTTTCTTTTGACTGCTCTTTCGAGGCCCGCCTGGTACCGGATGTTGCTATCGTGGTGCTTCTTGACATGATATCGTCAGAGCAGCTACGCTCGCTTCCAGATCATGTCTTGTCCCAAGTGCCGGCACACATGGTGGAGCATTGTATACACAGAACGGAAGCGGCGGAGAGAGCACGAGATGATCCACCTCCTCCTTCTCAGTGATTTTGTTTATGTTTTTTGACATTTTGACATTTGGATATGTGTATATTTTGTTTATGTTTGGATATTTTGTTGTATGTATGTTGGGATATTATGTTGGTTATTGTGTTGGATATTTTTTGTGTATGTTGGGATATATTAGATGTTTGGAGATATTGTGTTGGCAATATGGATATTTGTTGGATATGTTGGATGTCGGATATGTTATATTTGTGTATGGTGGATGGTGGATGTTGGATATGTTATATTTGTGTATGGTAGATATTGGATATGTTATACGTATAGGGAATAGTCTGTTTCCTGCATTTTTTCAAAAATATTGCAGTTAGCGACGGACTCGCGACAAGATAGCGACGGATAATCCGTCGCTAACTGTATAAATTACAGGATAGCGACGGATTGTCGACGGATTATTCGTCGGCCTAGTTCTGGAAAAACACATAGCGACGGAATGGCGACGGATTTCCCGTCGCTCAGGTTCTGGAAATATGGAAGATATCCAGAAGCATGGCGACGGATTATCCGTCGCTACTACGCTGCTAATCCGATGAGGTAGCGACGGATTGTCGACAGATTATGAGTCGGCCTGGTTCTAGAAAAACATATAGCGACGGAATGGCAACGGATTTTCCGACGGATATTACGTATCAGAAACTCTCTGATACTCTTTTACCGACATGTTTGTGACAGATTAGCGACGGATCTTTCCGTCGCTAAAAATTGGTATTAAAATTTTAAAATGTCGGAGTTGACAGGAAACCGTCGGCTTGCCGTCGCTAACATTTTTTATGTAGCCAACGGTAATCCGTCGCTAAGTAGTCGCTAAGCGATGGATAAGCGACGGATTTATTTTAGCGATGAGGTTATTGCCGACGGATTTTTTTAGCCAATATCCATCGGTATTGTCATTTAGCGACGGATTAGCGACGGATAGGGCCGTCGCTAAAATGTTGTATTTTAGTAGTGATACAAATTATAGGATAATTGGAATCAGAGTATAACAACTGATAATAAGGATTTGCTCCAAGGAAGTTAAGCCAAATAATAGAGTCCTTGCTCTGATACCAATTGTAGGAACGAGATGTAAAGCAATATAATCTAGAGAGGGGTGAATAAAGTAGGCAGCAAAAAATTAACTATTAAAAATTAGTTTGTAATCACAAAAATATATCCAAATATGAAAATATAAAGTAGAGAGCAAAAAGCAAACGCAAATACAAGGATGTATACTAGTTTTCCTCTTGTGAGGACTAATCTAGTAGGAAGAACTGTAGCTTCCAGTTGAAATCCACGATAGAAAAATACCATAAGTTTCCATGCAAAGTTCTTACAACTTCTACAATGCGAGCTTTGATCCGAAACACTCGACCAACTCAATTTTGAATTGTCTATCTTCAATCAAGCCTCTGACTACAATCACTCTAAAAATTTTATATCGTACAGTACTGGCAAATAGACTAGAGGATTGCAACTGGCTTGGGATTTGAAAATAAAAGCTTAGAAGGCTTTTAGAAGACGATAGTAGGCTTAGAGAGAAAAAAAGAAAGAATGAACTATGTGTTAAAATGGTAAAAATTCTTCTCTATTTATAGATTTTCCAAATGAAGAATTCGGGTAGAATTCTTTGAGAAAATTGTCACGACCCGCACCCTAGAGTAAGGGCACGAGACGTGGGTACGTCCAGCCTATGCCGCAGTGTCGTCGGTAGAACGTTGTCCTAGGTCACAACATCTAACAGTTATAGGTAATAAACAGTTATACTCCCCGAATGGGGGTGACATAACAGAATATATCTCAATCACAGCTAAGGTAGAACAGGAATAAGATAGAATGATAAAAGATGATAATATCTAGAAAAAAAATATCACAGAGGTACAAACCAGAATTCTAAGTGTCTAAAAATAAATACATATCCAACTTTCTGAAATCCAAATAAAGTAATCCAAGTAAGGTAAAGACAGTCCTAGTCTACGGGAGTGTCATCTACTACTAGTGGATCCTGCTACTGGTCCAAGTCCATGCACTCGTCTAGTGTAGCACCGTAGTAGGTAGGGAAGAACGCCTTAGCCTCGTCCTCTGTAATATTTCAACAGGTCCAGTCAGGACAGGAGCGAGCACAGTACATCTCAACAAATCATAGCAGGTCAGGATATATAATCATGCTAGAGAGTAAGATACAAGAACTGAAGAATAAAATGGTAAACAGGAAAGACTGTAAATAAATAGCTACAGTATATAGAGAACTAACAGTGTCTAGTGATTCAGAGCATAAGATGGTTATGTAAATGGCACGATGTTATATACGAGTAATCTACAGAGGTTGTACAGGAGTAATCTACTGGATTGAATACATAACCACTTCTACTCCCCCGCCCCAATCAATACACAAGGATCTGGCTAAGTTATGTTATTGTACACGAAGGTCATGTGAATACATGATTATACACGATTTCATACGTTTCATACATGAATGTCACAAATACAAGGAGTACACGATGTTCACGATAAAGTATACGAATACGAAATACCCGATGTATCCGCTAAGGGGATAACATCGCCCAACAAAATCCATATAGTACTAATCCGTGTTTCCAACGTGTCAGCATCATGTAAAGTAATCTAAAGCAGGAAATATACTCCTAATACAGGATATGAAATGATCAGAGAATGTACTCACCTGTATCCGGTGAATCTGGAGAATATATACTGTCCGAGGAGTGGTATCTGTCTCCTATAGAACAGTACAAGTCACTATGAGTCTACAATGATAAAAAGATGCAAATCAATGCATTCTACATGAATCTAGGTCAATCTAGACCAAAGTCAACTCTTGGTCAACTCTGGTCAACCCTAGAAGTCAAACTAGGTCAACCAAGTCAAACTTAAGTCAAACTAGTCTAATCTAGGCTAACAAGGCTATTCTAAGTCTAACAAGACTACACTAGTCTATTCTAGGCTCACTAGCTAAGCAAGCACAACCATAGGCCATAGGCTAACAGACTAGGCCATAGGCTAACCCAAATCTATAAAACCTACAAAACATCTATACACACAACACACACACACACACACACACACACACATATATATATATATATATATATATATATATATATATATATATATATATATATATATATATATATATATATAGTACCCATATAGATCCATTTAAATAATATAACTAGAAAACACCCTATAGGCTAATGTGATTTACCATACAACCTATAGGTTAACATACATATATGCATAGGCATAGAGAGGGACACATAAACATACTAGTGTATGTGTGTGTGTCAATGTGTGATGAAGTGAGGTATGAGAGTGTACTAAGCTAGAGTGTCAAAGTATGGTGATACATGAGTGAAGAGAGGGTGTGTGAACTAGTTAGGCATGTGTGTGTGTGGTAGTGAGCATGAAACAGTGAATGGTGTGAGAGAGAATGAGAGTGTGTGTGAAACTTGGCAATTTACAAAGTGTGGATAAATATATGTGTGAAAACAGTGAAATGAGTCAATGCAAATCTGGAAAATATTACGACACACACCCAATCTCAGTAAAACAGTACAAACCAGTCCCCTAACTTGAATTTCCAGATTTCTACATTACACAACAGTTCACAACTTGAATTTCCAGATTTCAACATTGCATCAACACAATTCAACAACTCATATGACACATAAATCACTTAACAGTCCGATAATAAATTTCAGATTTCATGAAGAACCCCCCCCCCTTTAACCAATCTCAGTTTAACACAATGAAGAACTCAAACTCAGAAATCAGTAATCACATAAAACTAAAACACAACAGTTCAACAGTCCTTAATGAAATCTCAGATTTCAGCCTCAAACCACATCCAAACAATCCCCAATTCGACATACAGTTAAGATTTATGTAGGAGTACATGTTAGGGGGTTTAAAACCATGAATATAATAGTTTAAATAGTTTAAATTCGAAGTCAAAAATCAAACTATAAATCTGGAAAAAAAATTAAGAACAGTAACTCATACACAGTTTTCAGGATAAATGGGGAAATGGAAATTTAACAATCAAAATCAAATTAAAATGAGAATTTAATGGCTGGTAACATACATGATATATGTTAAAATGGTAAAAGAAATTCTCTATTTATAGATTTTCCAAATGAAGAATTCGGGTAGAATTCTTGAGAAAATCTCGACAGATAGTCGGTGTACCCATAACTGCGGGGGGACTGGATTCAAATGCCAACGTTCCACTAACCGAACTTGGGACGAATTCGGGTTGTACTCGGTCCGAATTATGTTAGTCCAGAATTGATTGGTTAGGGTTTTGCAATTCATTTTTTTGGGCTTTTGAAAAGTCAAGCAGTTAGGAGCTTTTGTAAGTGGGCTTATTTTTAAAACAAAGGATATTTTGAAAACATTTTTGGGGTAGCCTATTTGCCAGTATGACTCGGTGTACATTGTATTCCAAGACTTAATAAATTATAAAAATACATTAATATGAAAATAGAAACTCAATGACAAAATGGCTCCAAGTCTTGAACGGTAGCAGTAGTACGTTGAGCAGATCGTCCAAGTAGCCCTTATATCGTGACAGGGTTAGATTATTAAAATAAGGTTTGACCATAACCAATGGGCCAACATTTTAGACCGTGCTTTATTTATATTCTTGTAAAGTAGACATTGTAGATCGTGCGGTGTAACTATCCCAAACCGATCACATATTGAAATGTGTACTTCAAATCACGTAGATGGTTATGTTCTCTTGTTCCACATTTTACTTGTCTTTATAGTTTATGTTAGTTGTTCTGCTAACTTTCAATGCCATGATTTCTAGTTTGCTTATTCTATCATGTATGTTTGTCACGACCCGCACCCGCTTTTCGGATACAAAACGTGTCCAAGTCCAGCCTACGCCGCAGTGTCGGCGGTAGTACGCTGTCTATACTCAAGTTACGGCAATCTAGAATAACCGGAAAAACTATATCTCATCCACAGAATAATCAAATCACAACAAGATTCATGAATAAGAAATAAAACTGGACAGTAATGAATAAACTGAATATCAAGTATCAATGTCACGTCCGGTGGACACAAATTCACTAAAAAATAGAGAAATACATGAAGTAACTAACTGGATAAAACTGCTAATCTAGACCACCTCAACTGCAAGTACCGCGATCTGATGCTGGCTCAACCCTCTTGTCTGCTCCTGACTCAAACTCGGCTAACCTGAAGAGATCATCAGGTCCTCAGAGGACTAGCAAGATACATAAAAACAAGCCTTTCTAACAGTTTATTATGCATGGAGAAAAATACAGAATAAACAAGTAGAACTGAGCAATGAAATAAAATACGAATCTATACACTGTCTACACATAAATGAACAGCTGAACAAGGACTAGAGAACTCATGTCAAGATGTCAACGGATGACCAGATCGAATACTCAAACCCTCGTCCCTAGTGTGGACTCGCAGGTTTGAACTACTAATCCTCGTCCCTAGTGTGGACTCGCAGATTATCATCACCCCGCCTCTAGTGTGGACTCGCAGGTATAAACCATATACTACTAACCCTCGTCCCTAGTATGGACTCGCAAGTTAGTCACCCTCGTCCCTAGTGTGGACTCGCAGGTGTGGACCAATAACTACTAACCCTCGTCCCTAATGTGGACTCGCAGGTTAGCTTAACTACTAACCCTCGCCCTAGTATGGACTCGCAGGTTAGCTTCAAGGTTTCAAGACATGGAGAAAAAAGCAGTTTGGTTCACGACTCACGACACGACTCGATCAAGGCTCAATGAATACGTCCAATAAGATACAAAGCTAACTGTGAACATGGTCTATATAGTAATGATACAAGTATAAAAAAATAGGATATGAAAGATACATGGCAACAATATGAGGAAAACTGGATAATAATAAAAGACAGTGCATATAAATAAAGCTATGTAGAAAGGCAATGTATACTTGCCTTAGGTCCTGAGCTGCTGGCACGGGTCAAAATCCGTATCAAGTCCAAGTAGCTTGTTAGTACCATATACATGATGTCAAATACACAACTAAGATTGATAAGTAGCCTATCTATTTCCATTAGACTCATATGTCAATTGGTCAAAACCATGTCAACCCTGGGTCAACTAGTCCAACTTGCTATTTCTAGTTGTTATGAGTAAAAACCCAAACTATTGGATCCATATCCTAAGTATCTAGGCTATATTAGGTTTATGGGATACTAGGATCTAAAGTATATCTTAAAATACTAGAGTGTTGCATAGGAAGTACTCTATACCATGTATGTGGATATATGCAATCCCACACTTCCTGTTGACTAACCCTTATCCTAGTATTACACAGGCACACCCCTTGCTCAGTTTTCTAAGAGCACCCATTTACATGTCCTGCTACTTGTACCATAGAGGTTAGGCCAGGGGCTTAATAGCTAAAATAAAACTAGTATAAGCATGTACCTAGGTGTACAACTTCTCATACTGTCCATCAATCCTCTACCTGTCCTATATTATAGGCTACTCTGATACTCATGGTCCATACTGATATTAGAATGAATCTGAACAATGTACATACTGGAACCCAATGATTTGGACTACAATTTAATGGTTCAAGCCTCCATAATTAGCTCTGGAATAAAGTAAATGCAGAACAAGAGAGGGTTTAACATGTTTGCAATTATAATGTAGTGTAGAGAACAGCAGTGAACCAAAAGGCTCTGCAGAACATCAATACAGGTACCTACTCGTACTGACTCAGGGTACAGGGGAAATGCCCAGGGTTTAGGAGGGACAGGAATGTAGAGGCTGCTACTTGGTGAGGTAGGACGCACCAAAATATAGGGCTAAACATTAGTTGTTCAGGTAATGTACATGGGACTGGATAAAAGGAAGGACTATGGATAGTTCAAGGTAATATGGTCATGACTATCTACAGATATCTTCATGAAAATACATGGTATACTGTGTACTAGACAGGACTTAAAATCTAGCAAATGAAGGATACAGGGATTTAGCCCTAGCAAGGGCCAATGGTACACCTATATCAGAACAAGTATCTTACTTGGTATTCTCTCATGCTACTAATACTTCCCTATATCCCTGAACCCAGCATGAATGGTATGTTGATCATTATAGTGCAATGTGTGGGCAGGTCATGTGAATGTAGCAGTGCAGTAAAATGTGGGTACAAGGCTCAATTATAGTGTAACTCTGATACTTCTGACTAAAAACCTGACCTAATTTGCTGAACTGAGATATATGTGAAGATCGATACAATGAACAATGGGACAGAACCAAGTATAAAGGAATGGGAGTGATACTTTAGTGTTAGTAATACTAATGAGGGCTGAACATTTCCTATACATATTGATTGATCAATGATTCAAGATTGAATGCAAAAAAGAACTGGACTATCTAATATATCAAGGAATCCAATTCTTAAAATGGAACAACCTCTTCTACTGGACTGGCTTAATTTGATGAAAAGATTGACATTGTTGCCCTGTATAAGACTAGCTCCTACTGTTCTTATGTAACAGCCAATGGTACACCCTCCTACCAACTCTAATAAAAACCTTAGGGCTGGTATAGGTATGAACTAATGTACTATTTCCTGATACCCCACTTCCTGGTATCTTGGATACACGCATAGTTGCCTTAGGTGTACTGATACTAAGTGACCACTATGCCCAGTGTCATTTGTACAACTACCTGGACATGGAGTCCCTCGTTCAGGGTCCCCGGTGGTCACAAATGCGAGGGTGTAGGTCATATGACTTTACCTTGTAGTTAACAAGGATCACATGATACCTGTACTTTGCCTACTAAGAATTTACCAAGTCAAATCCACTAGATATTAGGATTTCTCATCTATGGTATCCACTTGATACAGGGATCCCCTGTTCCTGGCACATGGCTTCCTAGGCCATGCCTTATGTCAACAAGGCTGTCAGATGGTAGGGGTTAGGATATGGTTTCAGAGTTAGCAAGGTAGGCTGTGACACCCATCCAGAATTTTGGGTACATAGGTCTGTAAATAGCGTACCTGTAATACTTCACATAGGACTGCACATGTGAGAGAAGGGACTGTTGTAATTGAATGCAGGTATATTTGAACACAAGAAAATACAAGTATTCTTCCTAGGTATGTCTGGAAACATGGTCTATGGTGGCCAGGACCAACTATGCCGGTGTTAATATCGATTTCTTGTGTATTTATTGAGGAATAACTTTCAAACACCTACCCATCTACCAATGGTTCATACAAGATTAACATCATACGATAGAGAAGGTTGCAGGAGTTACCTGTATTGTATTCCGCACCAATTCCCACTCTAATACTCTGTTTGATCCTCTGTGACAGGAATAATAGGGTTCTCTAGGGTTTGTAGATGGTTTGGGGCTGCCGACTGATCCTATTTATATATCCCAATTCATTAGATAGATCGAATCCCTCAGGGATTTGGAGTGGTCGAGATTGAGCAAGAGGGGTTTGACTCGTTTGAGAGTTATCTAAATTTGAATTTGAAATCAGAAGCTCGACTACAAGAAAATTTGGTTTAGGAACATTTACACTATAGTCCCGAAATCTCCTG